>JASWJB010000268.1:0-61295 GCA_032433595.1 Conoideocrella luteorostrata
GCGTGTTTGCATATATATGCAGTCAGTCGCCGGCTCTTATTTAGACAGGCTTGCTTCACAGGACAGCCTCGCTACTATTCATCCATTCATCCATTCATCCATTCCTCCCCCCACTCAGGATGAAGCTTCTTCCCCTTCTCGCTGCGACGCCTCTGGCGGCGGCGGCAGCCTTCCCCAGACAGACAAACAATACCTGCGGGCAAATCACCCAGGCGTGGAACCAAGCCGTCGAGGCCAACACAACGTCCAATTTTGCCATTTCTGGACCCACCGCACGCAAGTGCTTACAGTCCATGCCGTTTGATAAGGACCTGGCCGGCCGGTTTCTGCAGGAGCTGCGGAAATACATCGAGTTCCAGTCTACCCTGGAGGCTCTCAAGAGCCCCCCCAAGACATATCTCTCATCGGATGTCGACATCCTCGGCGGCCTGGACAAGATTGCCAAGACCGACTACGCGAGCCACTACGACTTCGACACCGCCATCAACAGCCTTGTCAATTCGGCCAATGACGGCCACTTCGCCGTGCGGCTTTGCTCTCTCAGCATATTCCAGTTCGGCCGTCAGCCGTATGGGCTTGCCTCCGTGTCCAAGGACGGCCTTGCGGTCCCGGAGCTGTATACGTATCACGACTCGCAGCTCCTGGGCTCCAAGAGCGCAAGCGTCTCGCCCATCACCTCCATCAACGGCCAAAAGGCGGCGGATTTCTTGGCCACAATCACAAAAACTCTGTCCAACCAGGACCCAGATGCCCAGTACAACGGGCTGTTCGTCTCAAAGGCCCTGCAGGTCGGCACCGGGAACCCAGTCTCCGGGAACGGCGCCTTTCCCTTCAACCAGGGACTCTGGCCGGGCGTGGATAGCACCACGCTTCAGTTCCAGAACGGATCAAGCAAGGAGCTCAAGACGCTTGCGTACATACCCGGAGATGAATTCAACATCACGGATGGACGTGAACTCTTCCAGAAGGCGTGCGTACCTAGACCGAAGAAGTCCACAGGAGGGGCCGATTCTGGGCCGGAGACGCCCCCTCCCGTGAAAAAGCCAAGTCCGTCCCCGGCAGCTGGGTATCCCAAGCCCAACCTCCGCGATCCTTACAACCAAATCAACGGTTACTATCTAAACAACGAGACGGCCGTCCTCTTCATCCCCAGCTTCGACGGCGAGGAGCTCCCCCAGAACCAGTCCGAAGTGTTTGCCAACGTTGCAACCAAGTTCGTCAACGACGCTGTCAGCGATGGACGCACCAAGCTGATCATCGATGTATCCGGCAACGGTGGCGGCGTCATCACTAGAGCCTTTGATCTATTCAAGCTGTTCTTCCCAGACAAGCTGCCCTACTCCGCGACCCGCTTCCGGAGACACGCCGCATCCGAGTCACTTGCTGGAATTTTCGGAGCCCTCAACATGTCTCTTGCGCAACAGCAGGGCCCCCTAGGATACGCAGGACAAGTCAAACCCGACCAGCAGGGCGACTTCAAGTCGGTCGACGACTTCCTCGGAAGCGAGACCCAGCTTGGCGTGAAGGTCTCCTCTCTTTTCGCCAATTATAATTACACTTCGACGGCCCTGAGCGGCGACACCCTCAGGGGCTACGGAAACAGTACCAACCTCAACCAAAGTGCTCCCTTCAAGCCGGAAAATATCATCATTGTCAGTGACGGCTACTGTGCGTCTACCTGCACGACGTTTACCAATCTCATGACCAATGTCGGCGGCGTCCGCACCGTCGCCTTCGGGGGTCGGCCTAAGGAAGAGCCCATGCAGATCATGGGTGGTGTCCGTGGAGCCCAGTCTGCCTCGTTTGGCTTGATTGATACCTGGACGAAACAAGCTGTCGAGGTGGTCGCCAATTCTCCCAACGGGACCTTCTCGCAAAAGCTCGTCGAGACGGCCAACAGCACAGTACCTCCAGGCCTGTCGAGCATGCCCTTAATCCTCAGCGGCGGAGGCGTCAATTTCCGCAATGCCTACCAGGAGGGCAACAGCGACCTCCCTCTGCAGTTCCAGTACCAAGCGGCCGATTGTCGACTCTTCTACACGGCAGAGAACTATGCCAAGCCTCATACTACTTGGGAAGCTGCCCATGCAGCAATATGGGGCTCCAAGGGGTGTGTCAAGGGCTCGACGGGTGGACAGGGTTCTCAGGGACACAACAACACGGGAGGGTCCGGAGGTAACGGCGGCTCTGGCGGCGGCTCTGGCGGAAGCGGAAGCGGCCCCGGAGCAGGCACAAGCGCAGGCTCCAGTGTGTCTATTACCTGGAGTGTCATGCTGGCGTGTATTGGCGCGGCCATGATGCTTTAGTTCCTTTTTTTTTTCTAGAGCCCCATGGAAGAGTGATGTTTCCAAAGCCGGCGATACCAGCGTAGCTCATGGTGTAATCAAGACGCGGAACGATGTTGTATGACCCCTTTCTTTGCTTTCTTAGTTCTCGTAGAAGTACATACCGTTAGTTATACCACATAATTGAGAACTTCCGATCATAGCAACTATGATGATGCTGAACTGGTCATTCATTCCATGTACCTTCTGGCAAGGTGCCGTTGTGCTATTGTGCTACTGTGCGTTCCTGGGGGAGGGCAAGGCTCACGGTTGTATTCCCCGGCTGCACTGACGGAGCTGGCGAGTAACTTCTCGGTTGGCCTGGAGGCACGGGTGATCTTGTCACACTCCGTCGTGCCGGGATAGAGCATTGTAATTATTGCTCTTCAAAGAGGAATCCTCCGGAAGCGCAAGTCTTTAGCTTGCGTTGATTGCGTGCCTGCCTTTCGTACACATTGCCTGCAGCTCCTACTGAGTACTCCACAAACGCTCGGTTTTCCATAGGGCGTCCGGACTGGCGCCCAGGACCCAGGCGCCGCTCTGGGACCCATGGAGTTGATGGTCTGAAGATTACGAGCACTCCAGTGACCTGCTCCGCCTCGACTGTCGTCATCGCCAAGTTCAAGATCCATTACTCATCATCACCACCTATGTGCGGCAGCTGGTGGATATTTCTAATTATAGCTAAATTACTCCTTTATTAATTAACCTCTAAAAAGTGGCTGAAAAGTCCAACGTAGAAGTCAGCTCTTATGTCATGCTTACATCAATCTCTTAACGCCAGTAGTCTGCATATGTTGTGTATTACGCAACTGTCAACTGTCGCTCCTTCAGAGGTATATGTCCCATTATATAATGCTACGCGTACGCAATTTGTTTCCTTTCTATTCCCGATAAGCCGTGACTTTCATAAATATTGTTGTTCATGTTTCAATTTGACCTGTTGCATTTGTGCAACCGTAGTATGTCCAATCCCTAGTTGTTGCATCTGCGTGCAGATTATGAAAGATTGTTTTCTAGTGGACTTTTGACCTCATTGTTGACAGCGCTTTTGTCATTTGTCGCGGCGGGTCCTGTTGGGGCGGAAGCAGGAACGTCGTCAACTTTCGATGCCTTCTGTGATTTGTCTTCTGGCACAAATGTCGTGTCGGCAGACTCGTGGGAAACTTCCGTGGCTGAACTGCCGGGCTTTTGCATGGTTGCATCTTCCACGAGTTCTTGCTGTGGTGTCATGGGCCGTCGGACGGGTGTGTTGGTCCCATGAGAATCAGCATTGTACCCTTGTAATCTTAGGGAGCTGTTGCGTGAAGTGCCTAACCGCTGTTGATCTCCTCGGTTCATTTCGGAATCCCACAACGGGATGTCCTTGGAGCTCCACGATGCCCTATGAGGACGTGCAGTGCGAGGGAGACTGCTGACTGAGAATCGTGAGCTGGCACTGTTTGCGCGACTTCGGCGGCCTATGGCATTGGCACTGGCACTGGCACCAATGGTCGAAATGTTCTGTGGTTCCAGGTCGGGGAACCTGTCGAGCTCCTCATCCTCAATCTTGGGGGCCCGCCGCACGTCGCGGACTTCGAACTGAGACTCCTTCACTTTTTCTTCCTTCACCCCGTCGTTCTTTTCGGATTGCTCCGATTTCGACGGCAAGTAATCAGCGCAAGCTTTGGAGTGTTCAAAATAACGGACACGGAGATGATCCAAAACTTCAGGGAAATTTTCCCGGTTTCGAGACAGAGACATCCACGTTGAAAAAAAGCCGAGGACGATCAGAACCAGTACGGCAAGGGCTACAAACCCCTGAACAACAATGATTATGATGCCAAGAACTGTAGCAATGATTCGGTTCAAAGCGAATGCCGGCAGGAAGGCGATGGACAGACCAATCGTCACAATCTTGGAAATCGACAGCATCCAAACAGCAACGGCCGTGTTTCGATTACTCTCGAAAGGATTCATCTTCATGATGGCCACCAGAGCAAAGATCTCGAAGATGAACAGTCCAAACACTTGTGCGAGCGGGGTGCGTGCTCCGCCTCCGATAAAGCAAGCACGGACGAACAGATAGCACAGATAAAAGGCAAAGTACCACCATCGGGTGCGTCGATAGCGCGCAGATAGCCAGCCAAACCTCTTGATGTATCCTTCGTCTAGATCCACGGTAGCTCGGCCGGGGTCCTCGTCGATGAACTTGACCTTAATGAATGGCATCGTGCCGAACAAATATGGCTTTTGGCTTGGCTCCTCGTCTCCAATATTACTCTGCCTGGTGGTGGCAATAAATGGGACCTTGCCAAAAATGTTTCCGCGTTCGAAACGAAGTGTATCGGGGCTGGTTTCATACTCTCCATGTCGAAGTCGGAAATAGCAAGCGTAGGCTGCGATGCTGCCGAGGCCCACAAAGAAGATTAGCCAAACGATGGCGGCCACGGCCGTAGGTCCAGCAGGTCCCATCAACGTGAACTGATACATGGTAAGAGTCATCATGGTGAAAAAGGCGATATATAAGGTGCGAAGAAGTGCTACGGCGGTGAATCCCCACACATGCGCGCGAAAATAGTTGAAGCCGTCCGTTTTGAGCAACTTCATTTTCACCAGCATGTCCAACACAAATTTGGTTGCCACCACAAAACATGCTACAGCAGCTAATAGCACCAACAGCCAGATCATACCGATGGTGAAGGCGGCTGCTGGAGGCACATTGACTAAAGACAGCGTCCCGCCGAACCCAGGCCACGTGCCAGGCATAGGCATCCCGGGGGTTCTAGGTTGACCGCCCCAAGTATAGTCGTACGGGCTGCTGGCATTGTACACGGCGCGCCGAGCGAATGAGTTTAACGAGCTGCTACCGCCGGCTCTGTCCGGCAGCAGTAGTGAAGCAGCGATGGCCGATCGGCCGTAGATCTGCTGGGACAGCCCGCCACCTGTGTTGAGTTGAACTGAGCCGGCGCCTCCAACCTGGCTGACATTGGCTATGTTACCGGTAAAGGAGCTCACGGAACGAGCGATTTGATCGTTTGCAAACATGCCAGCCGTCCAGGCAAAGTTACTCCACCAAGCAGGAAGAACACTGGGCCAATCGACAGACAAGGCGCCGGTGAAGAATATGGACTGAAACGTCTCGAAGATGACCAGGACGGAGAACGAGTGAGCATAGTGAACGCGCATATGAGGAATGCTCAAGCCATATATCGCCGTGGCAAACGACGCCAGGACTGCAATGAAGACCATGACTCCTAGCAGCGTTCCCACGGCCTCGGGCTGTGAAAAAGAGTTTCCATTGGTCATTGAGGCTTGAAAACATCCAATTTGAGTCTTGGTCGAATTGGCGAAGATCTGCAAGCGGGCCAAGCCTTCCAGATCCGGGAGACCTAGGGCGACGGACGGGATACCGGGCACATCGCTAGGAGCAAGAGGGAAAGCGGCAAACGCGGTAATCGGGATGCTGGCATTTAGCGGACACATGGTGCTGATGTTGGCTTTGCAAGGGTCATAGGTCATGTTGAAACGATTCTCGCCATATGCCTTGATGGAGAGGTGAACTGGAGGCGATTGTCAATATTAGCGCTTTGTGCCCATATGGACGACAGACATGACAGACATACGAATCAAGTTTTCTTTGCGGATGTTGGTAGTTCCATCCAGGTGGAAAAGCACCGTGAGATTATCGGCATAGTATGCAACGTCGAACTTAGTGACGTTAAACAACGACTCGCCTCCTAAGCAGTCGTCAAAATCGCCCGTGTATATGGCCGGATACCGGCTGACATCGAGTTCACGGTTCACGCCGTCAAGTCCAAGACCCTTGATATACACTGTCTCCCGCGCATGAGCTGCGGTTAAAAAACATGACACCAAGACTAGGATGGGCAGGAGGACTGTGATGGGAAATATTGATCGAGGCATCGTACGATATTGTATCATGTCGGGTCGAGTCGAGTCGAGTCGGGTCGAGTCTATATTACTTCGGACCGGCCGGAGGGAGGGTCTCTGGGTTGGATTAGAGGCTTAAGGTCGCGATGCCGCCCCGATCGGTAGAAATTGATCAAACAGTCAATCAAACAGTAATTGGCAGACGAGCCTCGAATACGAAATCCGCCAGCGGACCGGACGAGACAAAGGTCGCAGGTGAAGGAGCTCAAGGCGGGCCAACAAATAGTGTCGAGAGTGTCTCGGGAGGTCGAGATACAGTCTCAGGCAAATGGCACCGCTATTGCCGTCGCCGCTATTGCCGCCAGTGCTCGTGGCAGGTGTCGATGGAAATCAGAGAGGATTGAAATGGTCGAATGCTCGCCACAACTCCTCTTTGCATTCTGCTCGGTTGCAAACCGAAGAATGCGCATGGGCAAGAACTGGTTTTTCCTGCAGATGCTAGTGGGAAGTCTGGCCAATGGACGGGGCAGGGATGTGGCGCTGGCTCGTGTTTCTTGGTTACGGTGGTAATCCCGCCCGCACCACATCACAGGCCGCCGCCAACTGCATCACGTACGGAGTACGGAGTACCATGCGGAGCACAGCGTAAAGTTTTCGCGCACCTTGAGGCACCTTCCACGCCAACAGGTGTGTGAAAACTTTGTGCCATATGCTGATGCGATTGATGGCAAGGTTCTGAAGCCAGGCGCTTATTCGGACTTCTCCGTACGGAGTACAATGCTGCACAATAGACGGAGTTGCTCCTGTCAGAGAGAAGCTCCAGGAAACAGCGCTAATGGTTTTGGCTTAGTGCAATCGCAATCAAGATTAGGCGTGAAGGATCCGGACAGTTTCATCCAACCAATGGAGCCATGCCCAGCCGAAACACACCACCATCAGTGAATGGGCCTGGCTACGCCACAATAATGCCCTGCCGAACTACGGAGTGGTGCGTACTGTTTGAAGACCTTTGGCGCTGTGAGCAGTAGGGTAAGAAAACACTACGCCGTGCTACGTACTCCGTGAACTTGCCTCCAAAAAGCTAGAGCGGTGGGGGGCGATTGCAGCCATCCGAACCGTGTTAACCCCTGGGCTTCTGGATTCCTGAGGAGCATGTCAAATACATCAATCACCCACGTTGTCCATTTTATCAGGTGGCTTCTAGGGACCCTTAAAAGCCAGCTACGGTATCGCTACGTGCAACGTAGCCATATGTAAAAAGCTAAAGCGGGAGGCATGAAGCTTCTGCATGCAGTCAGGTATCTTCCATGCCGGCAGGCCCGTAGAAACTTTGTGCCGCATGTTGCATCTATGGTACGTGCGGCCTTCTTTCTACACTGGGAGACATACAAAGTGCTTTCGCATGCCCTCTATGCTCGCAGGTATGTATGTAAAAGCTGTATGCCACATGTCCTAGGGTAAGCCTAGGGACTGAGAAGTTCTTGTATACCAAGTATAATCCCGGGCGGTTACTAAGAGATAATCCATAGTTACGCCGCACTCCAGACTGTAGGAAGTACAGAACTGTGGATCCACGTCCCAGCCCCCGCAGCTGTATTGCCATGGTGTCCTTAACATGCGCTCGCTAAATAACGACGGATAGCTCCTCTTCACCACGTCAATTCGAGGCGGCAAATATCAGGTGCAGCATCCATGAAGGATCAAAGCCTCTCGGATGTCGTCGAAAGCATTCTACTAGGGACGGCTGAAGGCTTTCCGCGACTCCTTCGCCACAATCTGCCGACGCAGGGGAGTCTCTGGAAGCCTAGACGCGTTGGAGCGGCTTGGCTGAGAAGGGAAGTTACCTGTATTTGGAACATCTTGGAAAGGCTAATATTGATTAATGCTTTGTGCAACTTCAAAATTGCATCCTCATGCTGCCCCCCGACGTTACAAACTGATCCGGCGGCTCGGCTCCTTCGCTCCAATGGTGGTAACTCAGCCTTCAGCGAAATATCGAGACTTGACGTTCTGATTACGTCTGGGGATTGTGACTTTGACTGATCAAACCGCTTGCAAAACTTCGTCTCATCGACAACGAAAATGACACGCCAAGCTGAGATCAATTTGTCGCGTCGTCGCAGGGTCCATGCCACATCCACGGCCGATACCGTCGTCTCGACAACAACAAACCCAGGGAGTCAAAACACGAGCAGCTTCGTGAACACTTCGGAACGTCGCCAAGAGGCGGAGAGAGCTCTAGAACTTGAACCGGAATCCCTCTATGTTGATGTTTCAGGGTTCTGCGCGGCCTTCGTTGGCAGTGTCGGAGACCTAAAGACGGCCTCCGAGATTGTCCTGCGTAAGTGTATGGAGGGTGGTAATTCTCTCTTTAGAGAATGTTAGATAGGTTGACCCACAAGTACTATAGAATCCGATGTACTTGCTTGTTTTTGCGACCGGATACCAAGACTAGAGGCTCTCGCGGGCGATTTCAATCCGAATGTGGATCAATTATGAGAACATGGGAGTTTGACCGGCCAGGGGGGATCGCTTCGGTAAGTTCATCATCAACAGCGAGGACAGCACACTGTAATTTGTGACCACCGTGTCTGAAATTTTGTGTGAATGGATGAGGAGAAGCTTGCGTTGACCCTTCAAATGTGATGGACATATTGTTTCATGTCACAGCTCTACCAGTTATGCCTCATGCTCCCTGGCACCAAATTATATTGTTGTCCGATTTCATTCCCTGTAAACATTATTGCCTATCCGCGAGTCGCTACGAAAGGTGAATCCGCTCGCGTGGCAACGGGTCTGCCTGGGACTTGTTAGTGTCTCCTGATTTCTGCGGACCGACACTTCGTGAAATGCCACCAAAGAATCAACAATCATTTGTCGGAACAGGATTTCCCGAGGAAGCTGTACAAAATGAAGCATTCACGTTTGGTAATAAAAATACCGGAACCACCACTTTCGGTAGATCCCGTTGTACTCTGTAGCCTCGCAAACTCACAAGAAAGTTTGCCATGTTGGACGTTCTCGGAATCTCTCAATCCGGCGTGGCAGACAGGGGACAAATTACGTGACCTTTTACAGCGTGGTTTGGTTAGCAGTAAAGGTCAAGTAATTTTTCCCCATCTGCGTGGCCACCTTGCCCCGCTGCCAATCCAATCTATAGTTAGTGCTCTTTGTGCCGCCGTTCTCATTGGTCTATTCATCGCATCTCCCCCCACCAGTTACCCACAGACTGTCGCTGGCGAGAGGTGCCCACAACAACAGAGAAGAATGTGGAAACTAGACCAGTTCACGGGATCATGTACTCGGTGATTTAAACAGCTAAATATCGGGAGTTCTGTGACCAGCGCGTTGCTCATAAACCTAGCCATTACGGTACCTTTCTTCCCCGTCGCACCATCTGTTCCAAGCTCATTCTGCGCCATCATTGCCGGCATATAGGTCCCGACGAAAAGGGGACGCACTGTTTTTTTTTTTGGAGATACCACGCGGCAGAAACGAAATATCGGTCTTCTCTTAACCGCCCCTCTTCTTTCTGCGAACGATCTGTGACTAGTCATATAATGACTCATTGGCGTTTCTCTGGTGAAGCTATTTCTGAGCTATTTGGGAGTATTAGTCTTACTGCATCCGTTTGCCTCCTCGTAGGTACAGCATCAGTGCATCTTGTCTCCTTGCTATATGCTAACTTAGCTTCATAATTTAGCTTCCTCAGCTCTTCAAAAACTATAATTCCAAACGAGCGGATGCTTTGTCGCTTTTATTTCTCGTTGTCTGGCTGCTTGGAGATATAGCAAGTCTTATTGGTAAGCTTCAACAAAAACCTCTGCATCGTGTTTAAAGAAACCTCATCCTGAACAATCCAGGTGCCGTAATCACCCATCTGGCGCCGAGCGCCACGGTACTAGCTGGGTACCTTTGTTTCTCTGACTCATGCCTAATTCTGCAATGCATATACTACAATTCATTTTACAAACGGGAGGATGGGGCCTGCGACGTGGGAGCAGAGGCCGAACTAAATGATGGAAACAGCGAACAGCAGCCTTTTCTACCCGCTGCCAACCATGTGTCGTATGCCCGCAACGACAGCAACCAGAGCTCAAAACCTGTAGACGATATTCATCCTATGGAGCGAAGGCGAACGGCCTGGCACATAAATGTTATCTTTATTGGTGCGGTTTACGCTACTGGCACGGTCCTGTGGATTTTTGGCAGCCGGACCAGCTTATGGGACGCATTCACTGTGCTGGAAGACGGACATGATGGAACCGGAAAAAATTTGATTGGCGTACTGCTAGGCTATTTCAGCGCTCTCTGCTATCTATGGCAAGTTGAACCTACCAACGTAACGGGATGTTTTCGGTGCTAATTCATTCATAGTGCTCCAATGCCCCAAATTGTCAAGAATTACCAAAACCAATCATGCGACGGTACGTCAAATTAAAACTAAGTGGGAAGCAGCGTAATCACTGAACTGTATTAGGTCTTGCACCGTTATTTTTTTTACTGTCTATGACAGGTAATTTCGCTTATGGAATTAGTGTGCTGGCTTATTCACAGGACAGAGATTATCTCCTAAATGGAATTCCTTGGCTCTTGGGATCTTTAGGCGCGTTGGTTGAAGATGTCATTATATTTGCTCAATTTCTGTGGCTCGGCTAGAAACTATTACATTTATGATACCAACTTCTCAGAACAACCTTTAAGCCGCTTTCTGGGTTGAAATGACAAATTTGGAGATATGTCAATACAGTCCGAGAACTAGCCAAGGAGAGTTATAGTAGCTCGGCGAGCTTGGAGAATGAACCCTGTCCGCTCATAAAATTAAAGCCGCCTGCTGATTAAATACGTATCCACCGTAGCCCTCTCGGACATGTAGAGTGTTTAATTGCGGAAGAAGCGCTCACGTCTGTGCGTGGTGGGAAGCAATTTGCCACAACCTACTCGTTTTTTATTTTAAGCTGGCTAGGTCTGTAGCATAGCGATGGGAAACAGTATAAAGTTTGCTGACTATCAACTGTTACTACGAGACCCTGATGCTGCCGAATTTATCGACACCCTAGGCGCAGGGAAAGCTTCGGATCCATTGGCTATGCTGCTGCTGCTTCTGGCGATGCTACTGACAAAGGTCTTGTTGCCTGACGTTGATGTTGCTGCCGCTGCTAATAATCTTACGATTATCTTATGTGACTTTGTTTTTTCCAAGGTCCTAGGCTATAATGATGTAGGTGGAGCCTGTATTTTTCACGTCGATTTCGCCAAGGGGGCAAGTACTATTCAGCGTGGACTATACGGGCAGCGATATTTACCCCTCTGCCTAGCAGTCTTATGGCGTCATGTGACCTTCCCTAGCGAGAACTTAAGAAAGGGAAGGGGTAGGAGGGCGGTATTGTCTAGTGGGAGTGTTGGGTTTAGCTCGTTACAATTGCCCACCAACCGAGGACTAGATGTCTGTCACGATGGGTGTTCAAGGCCAGAGGTCTGAATGTACTGAACATAACCTCGATTTACGATAATAAGGGACAGAATCAATGTGTAACTAATAGTCAAACTATTCGTAGAATAGCTAGATTAATGAGAAAAATTCCACTGAACCCAATCACCATAGCTGCTCACGACCTGCCTAGATTCGTTCTGCTGTCTTACCAGCTCCCCTCACACCTTTGACGATGAGCTTGGATACCACAATGCCCGTCTGGCTGCTAGACGGCTTCAAATAGCATTGAACCAGATCACCCTAGCTGCTCACGATCTTCCTAGATCCGTTCTGCTGTCTTACCATCTGCCCTGATACCTGTGGCGATAAGTCTGGACACCAAAATGCCCGTCTGGCTGTAAGACGTCCTGGCATAGTTTCCAGTGAATAAGCAGCTTCATTCCACTCGGCTAGGTTTTCCTGCCTAACTCGCCCTACAAAGAACATTGGTCTCAGCGCATGGCCTGCCCAGGGAACCACTCTCTCTAGATCTAACAGAACATCCATTACGGTATGCCTATTTTCCCCTTGATGTTTCCGTCCTGTAGCGTGTGCATTTTCTTCCCCTGTAATCTCCAGTTGAGTGATGGGATAACCATGCTCGCCGGATGTGCAAATTCGCGCAGACACGTAGACATTGTGGATCATTCTGATGAGACCAATAAATAAGAGGATCGCAGTGTCATTTTGAGACCGGCCACAGCCAAGAGCGAAAGCACCCAAATCCCAGCAATAAAGCAGCACGCAATACGGGTTCTTAAACCCGTGCGGGGTACAGAAGTTGCCGTATCTTCCAAGTGCGGGAGCGAGGAACGGTTTGTGGTGACGTCTCCCCTACTTGATTCCACGGCCAAAGTGTCAGGCATGACAATGAACACGTGTTTAAATCTATTCCCTGAGTAATGGCGTACATCGACTTTGATTTTCCCCGAGGACGTAACTCGACCGTATGTTTAAATTGAGTTGTCCCAGTAGACAGTGTCAAAACATTTCCAATAATAGCGATTACAAAGACGTAAGGGCTCTTGCTTTGAGCCAAAGGGATAATGGACAGGCTGATCTGTAACAATATGACGACCAGGTAGACAGACCAGACATGATTCCAGTTGAGCTTCAACATGCCATAATTCTTATTTGGATCATCAGATACAGCCTTGCAAATCGTTACTAAAAGTGAAGACTGTTGCTCATCCTCGTCCGTATGACGCTCAGTTGTAACTTCCAAATCCAAGAGTAATCTGCAGATCTGCCAGGATCGGTTTAGCCGGGTATCTCTGGAGCTGATGTTGACCACGAAGCTCGGAGAGTCGGGAGTAGGTAGGAAGATACCAAAATTTATTGCTGTGACGACCAAGTTGGCTGCGTATGCGACCCAGCCGAAACTGAATGTCACTGGCGTCAACAAAATGTCATCATGGCGACAAATTGACTGAGCAATTGCCCACTACACCACGACGCCGCCCACGAGCAAGAGCACTGACATGATTCCCCGCGGATGAAGGAATTGCGAAACCAGGTCACTCTCACTGTCCGACGAGTTGGTATCAGGGACTGGTCGCCGGAACCATCGTGCAAATGGCCCAAAGGTGGCAGGGGGATGCGCCGTTAGAGACCGTCCTCCAGTGGGCAACAAAGTAACAGGACGAGGCAGGCTGCCAAAAGTCGATATAGACGCATCGGGTCTAAGAATGACCGGTGATCAGAAACTAAGATGGAGAGAAAAGACTCGGTAATCTGTGAGATAGTGGGTTGAAGGATGAAGGGGTTGGTTGGATTGCTGGTCGGTTTCGTTCGAGAAGGTGGCAGGGTGTCGACAAGTTGATATATCTTGATTAATCTATCCAGCGCGTGGCTGGCAAGCTACATTTCGACTTTGGCTAAGAGGAAAGTTATCTTTCGCCTCGTTATCCACGATAAACTGTTCAAATACGAGGATGTACGCCGCGAGAAAGTAATCATGGCAGGTAACGTACTAAGTTTGCTGGCACTTTTTACGGATTACTTCTTTTGTCGCTAAAAAACGGCAGAATTGTTTCATTCTTGTGATTCAATCTTGACATCTAAGCCTACGGAGTGTTACGGGCAGCTTCGTGGCTCTGGTCTAGCGTGGTACGTAAAAATGCAGACCAGCAAGACGGTAGACCGTGGACAGGCTTCCATAATTCTCCATGAATTAGCTGACAAAAATGGCTAGCGCCTTTCATGCATGAAGTTTGTCGCCAGCCGTAATCACTGCATACCTCCTAATTCCAGAGGAGTTCTGTGGATGCATCCATGGGGCTAATTAACTCAGGTAATTTAAAGAAAATTATTGGCAGTTTATTTTCTATAGTGATTATAAGTTTTACGTGCTTGAACTTGCAAGACTATCAGTATGCCTATTGTTGTTGTTGTTGTTGTTATCTTCTCATAAAAACAGACAGTCATCATTTGCAGGACGAAGTGAAAGGGCATGTATATGTCTAAGACATTCCCAACAGAAATCACAATTCAGCATTCGTAGATCAATATGTTCTTTTTGTCTTCTTCAACTTTATGCCATGCTCATCATGAGGTTCTTCATTGCACTTAAGGCGATTATCGCAGTGCCAGGAGCACTCTCGTTGGCCGTGTCTCTTCCGCCTACCCGGAGCCTGAGCTCACTGCTGGGTATCGCGGAACGAGACCTTGCGACCGCTACATCTGTCCTTGCAAGTGTCAAGTCTGGCCACAACACTTATCGGATGCCGCTCAAAAGTTCAATGGCGACGCCGAGCCACTCAAGAAAGCAGTATGCGGACTTCTCTTTACGGTTGAGTCGGGCGTGATGGCGGTCAACACCATGACGCGTCTTTCCCCAGCTGACCGTATTTCTCTGTTGTCCCCTGCAAAGGAACTACAAGAGCAGGGAAAGGCTCTGGCGGGCCAATGGAAAGCGAAGAAGGACGACATCCAGATGTGCAGGCAGTGTGGGACGACTTATGAATTCTCATCTCAATGTGTCACGTGGAGCACGGCACTTATCACTGCCATTGTGGGCAAAGTGCCTGATTCTTTCAAAGGAATCCTTCAAACTGAAGGCGGCAAGATCACGCAAGAGCTCAAGAATACTAGAGATGTGTTTGCTCCCGGAAATTGCTCGGTTGCGTGAGAAAGAAAAGACGCCTAGGTCGATGCCCCAGCCTGGTAGTAATAATTTTCGGATTGAAATGCAAACTGATCACCGAATCTGATCTATTAGTAGGATACGAGTTATTATATTAGACGAAAACTAGCATTATTGAATAAAACTACCCCTGTTACAAAAGCCGAACAAGCCTAGTGTGTGTGCTGGTATTTGGGCTTTCAGATATCATAATTCAGCTAAATCAAAATTAAGACCTGAAAAAGGAAATCTTCACAGTAGTAAAGGCAATACCACAGAATCTGCTTGCGGCGAGCACAGCAACAAAGAGCAACACTTTCTGGAAAGTATCTTGGTCTAACATTTGGCCCCGGGCGTAGCGTTTTAATCCTTTTTTTTTTGGGCGGGGGGGGGCTTCTTCTTAGATGCTGTCTAGAGGTCTTTCACATCCTGATCTTTGGCAAGAATCCATGTGAAGAAAATAGCCGTCATTGGCACCGCGATGATCCAATACACGAAAAAAAGCTCACCACCCGTGGAGAAGACGGATGCCACAATAATTGTAGCAATCTTGGTAATTTGACCAGAGTGTCTTCTGGATGCGTTGGTGTGTGCCAGGGCCGTGTTTCGGGCCAAAAATGGCATGTAATCACCCAGAGTCAAATGCGCATGCTCAAGTTTTGGTTCTAGTATTGACCATGATTCATGTTCCCGCCGTATCTGTTTACATGTCAGTAGGTTGGTTCATAGCCGCATATACCGTCTCTCGAGCAACAGCCGGAAACACGAAGTTGTCTTAGCCGTATCAAACAGAATAAGGGGATTATGCCGCAGCCCTATCAGCAATTACCTGTCGTCTGCACAGTGCTTGCCTGGTCCGCAGATCTCGGCACTCATGGGACCTGATATCTCGACGAGACAGCCGGATACTGGCATAGGCGGCAGTATCAATGTATCCTTTCGAGACTTCAACAATTGGCACTGTTGAAATGACCCCCAAGATCAGCGTCAGAAAGACAGCCGCTAGTATCAAGGCCCTTCTCAGGGCTAATCCAGTTACACCCCATCAGGTAAGAGAGTGTAAACTTGTTGATGTGAGTTACGTTAGACTAATCGCTGGCTGGTCCGAACTCAGGTCAGACGGCTCCTCATAATGATTTGTCTTTAAAGACCGTTCCGCACCGAACAACTGCACGGAAATATGACCCCCACATGTATAACCCTGGTTGCGTTAAACGCATGACGGCCTCGACACCTAAGAGGGTTCCGCACAGACATGAGAAGGTGATTCGCACAAAGTGTACTCCGTACTGAGCAATCTAGAACAATCTCACCCCACAGCTCCGCGCCTGCTTAACCCTGACAGAAAGTCAAGTAAGAATTTAGTGTCCCCTCGGGCGTTATGCTGGCTGCAAGATTTGAATGGACAAGTGGACAAGTAAGCCACCAAAACCCATATATGAGTGCTGATTGGGTTCGCTTGACGCACACTTTCATAAATGGACCATGGCCGCATCAGCTGAGGCCGGGAGGGCGCCCAGCTATCCTTCTGCATTTCATGCTGTTTGTTCTACGTCTTTTCGTGGGAATTTACAATTTTTTGTGCTGCGAGTAATCCCCACATCATGGCTTCCACACCCCAGAGCGGTAGCATCTCCGAAGCGCAGGGGTATACAGGGCAATCTGGTGGACTGTCGCCGGCGCTATGTGAGGGTTGGTTTGGTTGTGTGGCACGCAAGTCCAACACGAAAACCACACTACTCCTCCGTATGCAGCCAGCGTTTATCTACGAGATACAACTGCCGATCAGCCCTATACCATGTAAGAATTATGCTAAGCTTTACGGAGCAGGTACGGAGCACGGAGAACTCCGTAGACTAATTGCATAACGCATACGCTCCACGGTAAGCAATTAGCTGCTGACAGTAAGATTTTGGTATTGCGTGGGAGGATGTTCTCGATTGCTAGGCCAGGCACCTATGAGGCTCTAATTTCTAAGTCGCATCTGATCTGAGGCCCTTGCGAGTATATATGATACAGGGAAGTCCAGGGGCATAATCGGTCCGTGATATTGGATCGACTTCCTTTACATACTAACAAACAGAGTCTTATATCTTTTCTCGCTTGAAACACCTAGAAAATGCTAGCAACTTCAATATTTAGCCTGGTTGCTCTCCAGCTAGCCGCTGCAGCTAGTATTCCTCGTGCCGACTCGGCCATTACCTCTAACAGTAAGCACGGCAGTAACTCACTTACAAACGAGTCAGCTAACCCTATACAGCGAACAATGCGGCATCCATCTTCAAAAGATTTCGACTCAACTGTGATACCAATGATTTCACCGCTATTGCAGAGGATGCGAGTCGCGCTATAGATTTCTTGCGGAGCATCGGCAGTAGACCCTGTGTAGTCCCACAAGGAAATGGCCAGGAGATTGAATTCAAGCGATTCGGAACGGCCATTATCAAGGGCCACAATGTGTGTGTGGACAGGCAGAGCTCCTCATGGTAGGTGTTCTTGTCTGCTTTCAGAGATGAATGCGTTATTAACATTCACAGCAATGACGTTGCGCGAGGAGCCGGTCAAATTATGGACAAGTGCACGCGATTTGATGGTGTTCACAACCGGGTTACAGGTATGCATTTCTTTCGCTCCCATCTACTGATGTGCATTTCGAAAGGAGTTCCCGTCAAGTCTAACGAAATCTTTTAGGTGTAAATGCGGCATGGGGGAATGGGTGTTTGGTTGTCATAATACAGGGCCTCTAATGCGTACGGACGGAGCGCGATAAAAATATGAGCACATAACGGATAGTATTAGTAACATTATTGAATAAAATGAACAAAGAACAAAACTTGCTTTTTTTCCCTATCCCCTTTCTCCTTTCCCTTTATTACTATTAAACAGACGGTGACGCAGGGCATTTGTATGGTATTGTGAAAGATAGCAGACGTAGATCGAAGGGTGCTTTCCGTTAGTTACTGTGCCCTCCAGATAAGACTAATTATCGGGCGTTTCATTAGCGGTGAAGGAATGCTATGGTATTCGTTTAACGCTTGTGCAAGGTCCGATGCATCGCCTACGCCTAGCGTTGCGACCAGTGCGGCGCCATGAGCCGCGACCCATCCGAAACCTCGGTTGGCTGCATGCGGCGAAATTAGGCACTGTTAAGGCGGTTCTAGCACGCGAGAACCGCCTGGTGGGTGTTTTTCATTTTTCCTTTTTGAAGCTAGTTTGCCTCGTCTCTGCCGTATCCACCCATCGACGCGCGGCATTCAGTGCTCGTTGCGAAGGACGTTGTCGGGGGATCGACTTACCAAGCATCATAATCGGGAACCCGTCGATGGGGACTTAGATGGCGTCCCCATTTTGTTGAACACCCACCGGCCGCCGCATTTCACGAGTCAAGAAAAGATAGTTTAGTGGTCTTCTGTAGACAGCTTTTCTGGACTCGGCGGAATTCTGGGTATCGGTGGGGGGAGTACGCCGGCACATTAGCCAAGGTCCGCAAAAATGCCTCCAAAACCCGCCTACTGCAGAGGGGCGGTGGTGAGGAGGCGTGAATCGGTCGACATCGGGCCACAACTCATGATGAAATCGACGCGATGGATGTGCCGCGAGCGTGGAGAAGCCGGTTCCGGCAAAGACGATGAACCAGCGGACGTCCAAAACCAACTACTTAAGCCCCGTGCAACAGACAAGGTAACGCCACTTTCTCTGCGCGGGCTCCGCTGCGGGAACGGACGGCTACGGGGACAACCGGCATGCCTCTTCGCGAACTGCAACAAGGTGCAAGGACGATGCGACAACGACACGCGGGCGATTATTGGAGAACAATAGACAAGTGATAAAATAAACACAGAATACTAGTCAGTATGACTGTCAAAGAGTCCTTGGAGCGGCTGTCATCGACGCCGTGTAACCGCTGGTGGGGAGATTAGGTGGCCATGTACGGAGTACTACTGGTGGGACGACAATAACGGGTTGGAATTGGTCCGGTCTGTCTGTTCATATTAAGAACATGGACCAGTTAATGCAGAATACTTCCACAAACGAATATTTTTCAGAGATCGCTGGGATGTCCCGTATTTGGGGCTTGCTCCCATCAAGGACAGACGTTTAAAAAAAAAAAAAAGTAAGTAGGGACGAGATGAGGCAGGTATAGAAAGCTTGAACTGTCGCGAGCATATTTTACGACTTCGGTCGCATATCATCACATCCAGCGCCCCATATACATGATAGTGAAGGAAAAGCACAGATTGTTCTTAATTGAAATCAAATATATTAGTACATGCACCATCCCCAAATTATGCGTGACACAGCGTTGTGCATAGCGCAACTGCAGAGCCTCCTTTGCACACCCCGCAAATTGGTTCCTGAATTGCACGCCATTCGAGGTCAGGTGGTTGCAAACTACCCAGCTCCAGTATACCCGTTGTTGATTATCCGATTAAGAACCGGTCGCCGTCGCAAATCAGCTATATTTCTGGCAGCAGTTGAGGCAGTAGAGTCGCGCCGTCCAGGGGATAGCTTTGTATCCGGTCGCGTCTCTAGATCCTCTCGTCCTTGCCAGTCTGGTGAAAATCGATGAGGTGTGGAAGCCGCTAGTCGCGTTGGCAAACCCGGCTCCAATGGGATTAGTGGCGAATCAGGCTCTGGCCGTCGTCTTAGTAGTGAAGCTGATCGTCGGTTTAGTCTTGAGCGTGGTCGTCGGTTTTGTCTTGAGCCTGTTGGTTGTTGGCACGGCGGTAGTGGTAGTGGTAGGCTTGGTGCCAAGTTTTGTGGTGAGCTCGGTTGTTGGCCTGGTGGTGGTAGTAGGCGTGGTGGTAAGTTTTGTCGTGAGCCTCGTTGTTGGTCTAGTCGTGCGCCTCGTAGATCGCATAGTGGTAGTCCTGGTGGTAGCCGCGGTGAGCAAGGTTGTCGGCCTGGCGGTAGTGGTAGTGGTCGGTTGGGTGGTAAGTCTTGTCGCGAACCTGGTTGTTGTCCTGGTGGTGGTAGTAGGCGTGGTGGTAAATTTTGTCGCGAGCGTCGTAGTTGGTCCAGTCGCGAGCCTCGTAGATTGCATAGTGGTATGTCTTGTGGTAGGCTTGGTGGTTGTTGGTTCGGTGGTGAGTCCGTTTGCGGCCGGCTTACACATAAGCCTCGTCGAACATGGCGATTTGCAAGCGAGTATAGTCCATTTGACATTGGGATTGGACTCGGACGGTGGCTCCCGTCAGATCTACCGTCTAAGCTTCCTTGAGATCCTGGACTAGAATTTTGGCTTGAATCGAATAGTGATTTGGAGTCACTGGTTCCTTTTGTTGTTAATCCAGTAATTGCTGTGTCATTCCCGACATAGTTGAGAACTTTGGTAGTCTGATTTCTATTGGAAAGAGATAGCAGCACAGCTACCATATCTTTTTCAATACGCTCTGTCTAGAATTTGTTAATAACGTTTAGTTTTTACTTTCTGGAAAAAAAAAATTATAGCTTACATCAGGGTAAATTTGAAGTTTTTGCTTTTGGTTCTTCGATAAATTGGCAACAAGACTGTTAACAGCATATGCGTACTTGTATATAAGCTGCTTACTGCCAAGTGAGATAATGCGATGAATTGCATCTTTATCCTCTAGCTCATAGCTGGTTGATTGGTTAAGCTGCCGACGCGACTTAAAAGCTGTAGGAGTATTGAGAGATAATGCACCCAGAACTAGAGGCAACAGGGAAAAACAGATTATGAGGTGCATTTTCTTCAGTCAACAATCTTTAATAGTTAGTTAGTGCAGCCGAGACAATACTGTGTGAATCCTATGCGAGAATAACACATAAGATATAAGCTAAATATATATTTAGTTTAAGGGAAGCAGAGGATAATAAGTACTAAAGAGAGAATGCATAGGTCCTATACTGCCTATGCATTGTATTTACTAATAGTAGCGTATTCTCTGGAGTTATTCGTAAAATATTTAAGTAACTAGGATAGTCGTACGGTTTCCCATATAATGCTCTATATTATAGTAAATAATTAAGCGGTTTTTATATTCAATACAGTATTATATATTAGGATTAATAATTTAAATATATAGCGATAGAACGCATTACGTAACTATAGTTTATGTCAGTGCCTCTTTGGGAAGTTGTGTCCCACTTATATGTAGATACAGAATACTACACTATATCGTGAGTGGCCTATAGTATACGTAATCTTCCGGCAGTCCTATATGTTCCGGCTCGACGGGTCCCATCCCAGGCGTTGTTGTTTGAGCCTTGCCTATACTAGTATGTGGTTTTTTTCGTGCCACAACAACACATGAGCCTCATAGCGATTATAGCTGTTCTAAAGATTCTTACTATCGTTGCGTACGGCATAGCTAAGTTAATGCCAGTCGCGGACGGAAAAAGACCTATCCCATGTAAGGGAGGTTTCGATATATTCGTAGAGGAACTTAATAATAAATATAATATTTATCTTCTCTCTGATAGAGTACCTTCTTACCATTTATTCTATAACTATCTATGTATTATGACCTCTTGCTGCATACGCTAATTCTGACAACAGCTCGCGCAGAATCTAGCATTCCACTAGACGAAACTGGCACGTAACATGGGCTTTGGACCATCAAGCATCATCTATAGGTGGGAAGGAGCACGAGTGTAAGAGTTTGATCTAAAATATCGGGTCCGCCACATTCAGTTCCAAGTATCTTTGCTTTCGTAACCGTCTTGCCAGAGCGGTGAGTATCTAGATTGTAAAGTGAGGCCGTGTCGACAAATTTGTCTTGTATGGACCAGAGAAATCGCATAGGTCTAGAGCGGTGTGACGCTATAAGACTTGTCATTCTCTACAAACAAAACTTCTAACACTATAGTCGCAGTTCCCATAACACCAGTTCCAGATTCTGAGATCATATTTATTTCGTAGTAGCGCCAGTTCCACATCCCAGGTACTCTAATAGCTCTTGACTATAGATCTTTCTTTGTACACTGAGCAAGCTTGGCCACATCCGCTAGAGGTAACTTCTCGTTTTTCATTTGGCCGCAGCAGCGATGCACGGCACTCATGCAGGTCTTCCCATCGTTTCCCAAGCGGCCACAATGATGCCGAAGCTTTTGATCCCTCGGACTGCTGTGATGGCTTGGCGGATTATTTTGGCTTCTTGGAGGACTCTTTCGGCTAGTTGGAGGCCGCAAGATATTCGAGAATAAAAGGGACATAGCTGCCCACTCTAGTAAACACCGTAGGAGTCTTGTTGCAGAATTCGGGTAATCCTAACTGGAGAAATCGGGTCCTCTCCCTAATCCATGACGCGAGACTGATTGTTTATCTCGTTTTTGGGTCTACAAGAGGACCATCGCTGTCGTACTTGCATATATTCTGGCTACCGCCAGTAGCACATACTTGTTGGATATAAGACATTATTACATCTTGTGAACTCACACTTTTGCGCTATGGCACAACGGATATTTAATCCGACAATACTATCGAGTCTCTGCCACCTGATTCTGGGTCTACCTTGATACAATCCTCCCGTGTGAGAATGGTAACGGCACCCTTAAAAAGTATTTTGGTTTCGGGCCCGCTCATTTTAAGAGCGTTATCCCTTATCTACTAACTAGCATCCATGTCTTCTTCGGCGGTGCTCGTTTTAAAGTCACTTACCGGCCTGCGATGAGTGCCTTGGAATTGGTCGCCGGGTCCAAACCGTTAGCGGGCAGAGTCGCGTATGCGATGGTCTTGCTCTTCTTAATTGGAGTGTTCAATTTCAGATGCCAATGTCGTTCAGTTCAAAGGGCTTGCCTGGGGGAACGTCGCCGCTGTATTCGGGATGCATCTTTCTAGACGCAACTTCTGTTGCGTTATGAGCACTTTGAGCAATTTTGGGCAGTGGAAAATTGATAGGAATAGAAGGACGTTATTCTTGTTGAATTGAATTGAATGATGTTGATGATTCTGAACTTCCTGAAGAGCCCCGACAGCCTCTTCTGCCTTCCTTGCACTGCCCCGTTATCCGAGGCACTGGCTAAAACCCCAAGATTAGCCTATATAGAACTTGACGCAAGCAAGTTTAAGTTTAATGCAGAGAGTTCCCATACGTTCTTGCCTAGCTACCCTAAAATATCTAACACTAACTTCGTATGAGATGACGAGACAAATCAGCTGTTATTTGGTCCCCTTCTTTCCAACGAAGGGAGCTGTTGATGTAAATGTGCAGGACTATCTCAAAATCGCAGAGAATTTTGGTGTCTATGCGATTCAACTCAACGAAGAATTTCACGGCCTCTGTGGGTTGCACAGGGTTGTGCAATGATCTAGATCATCGGCTTCAAAGGTAATATATTAATAATTCGGTCTGTCTATCTAAGAAGAAGAAAAGAAGTCATAGTGGAAGGCACGATATCGCCGTATAAATATCGTGGCTTGAAGGTGGCCACCTGACGTGCTCGATGCTGCTTGGCGGTATTCCAACAGCCTCAGAACCAGAATCACAGTGTAGTGGTTGCACCCCCACCTAGAGAACAAAGACAGACAGTAGTAAAACAATCACAGTGAGAAAAAAATCCACCTATATATATATACTATATACTTTATATATTTTCTATATTTTATATAATTTATAAAAATTTAAAAATATATAAAGCAGGGTTAGCAGTTTCTTGCGGAGCTTTGCTAATGTGCCACCGTAGACATGGTAAAACGGCTGCCTGACTTTTCATGGAATGAGCCACCACCGGCTGCGCAGCCGGCCCCCACCCCCACCAGGAGTGGGTCTGGGTCAGTCTGAGTGACCCATAATTAGAGTGGTGAGTGCTGACACAGCTGCCCCTCAACCACAGTACGGAGTAAATCGATCGATCCTCAATGCAGTCCGTCCGTAGGTATTTCTTCCTTTTACAAACATACACTTTGGCCGAAATCAACAGTGCAGAGAATGGCCCTCTTTCCTGCATTTGCGCGACTGCCAAACGAGCTGCAAAGAATAATATGGGAGGCAGCTATACCAAGCCCATGCCCAACTGCGTACCTGGCCAGATTAACGATTCAACCGAGACACCGAAATGAAGACGGTTCTATCGGCAGAAACCACAAAAAAATAGCGCACTTTCACGATGCCACGAAAAATGGTCCGGCGCAGAGCGAATTTATAAACATGCTATCGTCACTCCTCCTCTGCTGTAAGGCTGCCTCGGACGTTGCTACTGCGGCTTATCAACGCCATAGAGCATATTCGCCAATATTGCTCCGCGGCTTACGACATGAAGTTGAAGTCAATACCAGTCGCGACTTGCTTATGCTACAGGACGGCTGGCAGTCGCATACCCATAAGCTAAGCATCATGGTTAAAAATTTAGAAGCCCCGCGAACTCTTGATAACCTGGCTATTATATGGCCAGGGCCAGAAGCCGAAAAATTTTATGGCTTTAATTGCTTAATAAACCTTTTGCATATGTGGGAGAATTTAAATGCTTTTTATGTCATAGTAGACCCTAAGTACTTGGAAGTAAAGCCTTGGATACCTGATGAGGACCGGTGCTGGGATCACGGTAACGCCCCTGATGGCTGCCTTTCTACGTTTTTACATACTTATGGTCTTGATCAATCGCGATATAAGCCAGGTATATTCTATGATGGAGATGGAGATCGAGTGTATTATGAAGTTGGTGTTAATGTGCTTGCGAAAGCTGGTGGCCTTGAGCAGGTGGCAGAGCTGCTGTTTAATGCGCAAGAGATCTTAAAAGAGGATCACAAAGATGAGGAAGAGGAGCGACCAAAGTGCATAATTCTATCATGGAAGCATATGTAACTATCACTGTAGAGGTTATAAACATGGATAGAAGGGCTATGTGGCTTCTGGGCAGTCAGGAATTCGGGATAAGTGTGTCTTGGATTGTAAAGAGTATCTGTAGGGAGGGGAGGCGTTGGTTGGACGAGGCCGTTAGACGAGGAATTCATCTTCAACCATGGCTGTAACATAGCTATCCCCATCAATGCATATGGATTTAAACCTCTCTTATTAAATCTAATAATTGTACAGCATTGTAAAAGTCGTAAGCTACCCAAGAATGATAAGTTCGCGCTGGGCCGTCATATGCGGGCGGTGACGAATGTGTGGCTCATTGTACTGCATAACAGCGTCAAACCAACGACTTGGTCATCCTGAAATCTCTTTGTTGCGATGTGTGGGTGTTGACGGAGCCCAAAAGTGCTGGTTTCGAAGTGAAATATGAGCTGCCATTGTAATAGCATGAACGTGTCTGTCTGGATAAAATTTGAGAAGTGAATGTGTTTGTCCGAATGAAAACGAGAGACTTTATGGAGCCTTATATATGTGATAAATGGCCAAGCTTCTCTTATCGCAACCCCTTAAACAGATACGTCTTGTTCGCCAACCATGGATATCGGTTGTAGTTCGATTCAAGTCCGAGAACATGGCCTTGAGTCCTCCTCCCCCGCTATCTGCCAATCAAGAATTTGCCGAGCCATACCTGCTGAGAAGCAATTCCGGACGTATTTCTTCTCCAAGTCATATCGCCGAAGAGTATGCCGACGTTTCCATGAATTCGTTCACCAATTAGCCAAATCCCCACCAATTCCATTCGTATAACCAACCGGAGTCGCCGTTAAGCTGCGTAATTATGCGTCACCGGAGGATGTTGGACTGGGGTCGCCGTCAAGGATGTCTCCATTTTCAAAAGTTCTGGTGTCTTTTGTGTATTTGCATGATATGTCATACTATCGAGGCGCTGCAGCAAGTTTCAGCCACGTACTTTGAAGTACAAGCGTGTGTATTCTAATGAGAATGCCTAGTCTGTCGGTTTGCAGTCTGCTAGACAGACTCAATCGGTCTCTCAGACGATCTGTCTGTTAGCCACACTAAACATGCTAATAATTAGTTAATTTCAAAGCTGCTTATAAATTAGATAATTACAAATGCACAGATAGAATTTCAGTATAAAAGATGTAGAATTCTTCGTTAATAGCTAGGAAAAAAAAGAACAATTCCACTGCTTAGATCTTCCATTGCTGCTCACATCGTGACAGATATGTATTAATTATCAAGTTTTATTTCAATCATTATTAATGAATGATACGCCACTCTGATTTCTTACAAACTATCACAGTCCCAACCCGAACCCGTTAAGACCTCTGATGTGTCTACTTTTTACCCCACTCCCTCACAAAGTTGAAAAGTATTCAGTCTGATATGCCTGTTAATAGTACCTAGAAGCCTTCGTTCGCGGGCGGTTTAGTCTCCGAACCGTCGTTTTTACACCGGCCTAGCACATTCGATGGCACTTTGTCATCAATCGCAACCGCACTCGAACCGCAGTCCGCGCCTCGGGCGATCCAGATGCTAGATTCATCAGGATCAAAGACAACTAATGATCTGCGCAGAAAGTGACCGCCAATCCAAAGATCTGTGTATGTTAGAGTTAGCTTTATTTTATCACAAAGGGTAATTCCAATAGAGCGGTGCTCCTTACTAGCGGGTGTATTGTTGGTATTGATCGCCAGTTTGCAGGTCTTGCCGCTATCTTCTCGACTCCATAGAAAATCCAGTAGGGGTATTGTGATCGTGGTGTTTTTAGTCATAACAAAATTTAGGGCTGCATTACTGTCTACTATGTCACAGCCGACATGCAGCATACTTTTTATAAAGTTACCTCCTAAACGTTTCTGGAAGTTATTCGCAACAGCCTTAGGGATACTTAAGAGGGGAGATCCTGAGTCTAATCCTATAGTCATCTGCTCGGCTTTGAAACTCTGCTTGTCTAAGAGTAATTCATGGCTACCATTATCTTTGTTAAAAGACAGGGAGTCTATCTTTATAATGTAACTATTAGGGGTAATTAGCATATTATATATCTTGTAATATCCTGTACAGAATAACTTTGTCTTACTGGTTAAATGCATTGGATACCATAGAAAATTTTTCAAGTGGGCCAGAGAATTTACTAGTATCATATCCACCGAAAGTAAGCGCGCCTTTGCCTTTTTCGCGAAGTCCAATGCTGAAAGCCCGACTCTTGACTAGTTTTTTATCCCTCAGTTTCGTAAGAATAAACTCAGGATCCTCTTGGTCGCTACTCGGCAGTAGACCCATGGTGCCAACATAGCGCGATACTCGGGTTCGAGGATGGCTCATATTACCAATGCCGAAAGTCATATTGCTGATTAATGACCCTAAAATTAATTAGATAAACAAGTCTTTAAATTATAAATATTTCTGACTTACCTCCTATCGAGACCTCGTCAGAGACCATATCTATCGTGACTGAACCCGACATATAACCTATAACGCCCCTTTTTTTAAGATCATGTAAGGAGGTGCTGTTCCTGTATTGAAAAAAAATACCCTCAGAAGTGTTGAAATTCTGTTTAGGTGTAAAACCTGGCACCCAGAGTATAGGAGATCCTGTATCTGGTTCGATAATAACTTTCTGTGGCGGTGTCCCGATATTGAGCTCGACTCCTAGAGCCGTAACAGGCCACCTACCATTATACTGGTAATTATCAATGCCAGTTGAGACCTCACGCTTTGGTGTGTTTCCGGATACCACTTCTGGGTCAATAGGTACTGTAAATAGAGGGAGTTGTAGAAGGCTATTTTGACTTCTAGCGGCCTCGTTCGAGCCCCCCTTTTTTTGGGCTGGTGATGCTAGCGCAGTGGACACCAGTAAGAAAGCGACAGTCTTAACAAGAGCCATGGTAGTGATAATATTTAACAATCTAGCTGTTAAGTTAACCAAGGTCAGAACAAATACGGGCTTAGAATGTAACGAAAGTCTAGGTGTGAAGTTTAGGAATTGCGCTACAGAGTTTTTTTTTTTTTTCCAATTCAGAACAGACGTAGCCTTAAGTAGTTTTTCTACTAACTAAACATAAGATTTTTATAATTGCAAAACTGCTGTAACACATTCAGAAGCAATTCAATGAGTGGGTTCCAGCAGCGCCCCCGAGTCAGCAGCAGTGGCATCATTACATTATTCATGCGCTTTTAATGAGTTTGCAAACGTGGCACACATCTAGTTCTGCGTTACTAACAAGGCCGTAACAGAACATAATGCTGTAGAAAATGATTTTGTATAGAGTACGACGCAGCGATTCGTGTGTCTTGCCAGGGTAAACCACGCTGTATCTGTCAAGATTAGAGTGGCACCTTCGGAAATGACCGATGCCTCGTATTATAAGCTAGAGTTACGTGATAGTGGAAGCAGGTAGCATCATGCCTAGGAACGTAAGGCCACTAAAACACGAGTCAATGTGCCGGTTACTAAAGGATTATATAGAAGGGTTATAGGGCTCTTCAGAGCAGGACTATCATCGCTAGAATTTATCACCATCAAACCCCTTCAAAATCTGTTTAATTAAATCCTACTATTCCTGCCGATTGCTACTATTGCAAGTTGCTCCTTTACCTTATATCTATGTAAAGGCACATGACGCAACAGTCTTAGACCTATGTAAAATACCGGCTTAATTCGGACCCGTTTGGACCCGTAAATGTAGCCAGAACCTCAATTAGACCTGAGGGTACCCATTTATATTTGCATGCACGTTAATCAGACTGTTTCGAGACTATCTCCACCTATATGCCATAAAACTCCTAACTAGCCCTATAATAAAAGCGAAATAGTTTGTTAGGTAACGAACAGTGTGACGGCTAGGATTGGTCCAAGGGATAAATCTAACCTAGATTTATGTTGGCAGATATTATAGGGCGTCGTACTGAGCAATGGGGGTTCGTGTCACGGGCAACCAAATATATCGGACTCGAAAACAAATATGCAGGTCGACCTAACCACAAGCGTGCTCGGTACACCACCCGCTAAGACAGGGGAGAAGGTACCTTCTAAGTTTTTGATCCCGTCACTGGCCCCTAAACGCGTGCACGCTGCAAGCTGCTTTCAACGCCTTTAACCGGTCGCAACGCTCGCGATGCACTTTTCAACGCTCTTTTCAACGCACAACACATCACCAAAAGCCTCAATCTTAACCTAGTCTTCGGGCCTCGACCTTGTCATGGATAACTCTATTAATTATCTTATTTTTGTATAATTAAAGGAGCGTACAACACTTTGCGGGAGTCTTAATAGGCTAAGGGTTAAAAGCTAGTTGTTGCGTATCTGTTGCGTTATGTGCCTTCATGTGTGAGAGAAGGAGCAATTTAGCAACAGTGGAAATAGGCGGAATAGATAGATTTGAGAGTGCAAGTAGTGATATTGATAGATTATCTTTTTACTTGAATGATGCCCTCTGACGGGCATCGTGACCCTTCTTTATAGACCTTCAGCGACCGGGAAATTCCCTGGAATTCAGGTGCCTCAGGCCTACATCCCTTAGCATCGTGCCACCTTTTCCACTATCGTACGATTCTAGCTAATACGAGTCATCAGGACCTTCCGAAGGTGCCACTCTAATCTCAACAGTATCAGATAGCTATAACTAACACGGGCGACGCTGGTCACTCACGTGACGGATCCGACACATAAAAGGTCGAATCCAGCCTGTCAGTAGATAGAATCAACAACAATCTTACAACAATCTAACATCTGGCTTGTGCATTGCTTTGCTTTATTTACACTTTATCAGGAAGAAAAGAACACACTAAACACCCAGTATACTTGGTGGTATTGTTTGGTATCAATTGATCAGCTACAAACCATTTACATATAGCGTAGTCTTAACCAATAACAAGCACGAGGCGCGAACCATCTGGTTTTGAGTTGGTTAAGCTAAGCAAGAGAGCACCTAGCACTTATAGCCGGTGCCTTACCGTTGGCCACATCATGACTTCAAGAGACTGTCCGTTAAGGTTCGTCGAACTTGCTAGACACGCGGAGCTTGCCGCAGAGCCTACTATACCAGCAAGCACGATTCCAGAGCCGGTTTCAGGTGAATTACTAGAAGAGCTTCTTTTCTCACAGCGGTCAGATTTATCCGCGGCAGCAGAGATTCCGGAGCAAGCTAAGCAAACCTCTTCACAACCTACAATTAAACCACCTGTGTACTCCTTTCTCTCCTGATCCTTTGGCTACTCCACTTATTGCTCCTTAACATCCAAATATATCGCACCACCCGCCAGATGGACCCTCAACGTAAAGGCTATGTATAAAACATACATAGCCGCAAGGACAGCATAGTATTCTGTCCAGCCCGCCGGCAGCATTAAAACAAACCAACAATACCATAAAAGTAATAAGACTGCCACTTTGTCGAGGAAAAACACACACTTACCTCGCATGTATACTAGGGTCTGACACACACCCAGTAACGCTCACGCGAGGCAGCGGAATTAGGGAAAGGTAGGCATGTGTGAACAACAACAGCAGCCAGTTAAGGTGCTTGAAGGTTTAACATTAAATGCTGCTGCTGCTGCTGCTGCTGGAGGTTAAAGTTCTCTAGTACTAGCTAGGTCTAAGATATTTACTATTTAAAGGGGTAAGAAGGTCACGTGACTAGTATTCTGGCTCACAAGGCATGCCTTGTGTTCTGCTTCACAAGGGGATCATTTCCGCCCACATACCACAAAGATATAATAAAGAAAGCTATAACTAATATCTAGATTATGAACAGACATTTAAGCGCTGCCTCACGGCAAACGCGCCAAGTGGCTGGACGTTACAAAATACGGCGGTTCCTGAGCTCTCCCGAAAGGCAGGAGAGTCAATATGCCTGCAATCTAGATTCGTTCCTTCTAAAAACGGAGTTTTCCCGCCCAAAGAAGGATCGGGAGAAGTCCCTCGTAAAACGCTGCGGCATCTATGCAATTCTATTGGCGCAAGACGCTGACTGTGGCCTAGCAATCTATCCAACTCTACTCCCTGTCTTATTGACGCATGCGGTGGGCGGTATTCCTTCGGGTGGCATATGGGGCTAATGCAGAAGACGCCGGTTGAAATCTCGATTAGCACAAGGCAGAATTTGTAAAACCTCTCGCCATTGATAGCCACGATCAGCAAAGCTTTGCAAATAAGAAACCGTGACGAGGTGGGCGGAGCTTTTGTGGCTAGGCGTTGATGGCCTTGTGTCAAGATATGTTCTCTCCGATCATGCCTTCGAATTCTTCGTTGGCAGAACCTCAAGGGGCTACATTATGTTGCTCAGAACTATTGACAGCAGGAGATTTGCTCCTCCTCCAGTTTGGCAAGGCTTCGAGGCTATGGATCCTGCTTATGGCTATGTATAGCTTTTGCTCGCTTAGTGTGAAGGTAATTGCGAGACTTACGGACTATAGAAGTTTCCATTATTACCGTGGATATGCTCTATGTATCGAGCGCAGAGAGCTAGCAGAGACTTACATAATAATCGCTAGTGCTTAGCAGCTCAATGGACTTGAGTGCTCACTATAAGCTTAGTCTAATTCAGAGCGCGTTAAATCTGACACATAAGTATAGCCATAAGCGTTAGTCAGGGCTCTGCCTGTGTTTTCAGCTCTCAAGTAGACTTCTATGTTAATCTAACTTCATCGCGTGAACAGATGACTGTTGCCTGGCTGGCACCTTCACTATCAATTTAAGTATATATAAGTGTATTATTTTAGTCTCTGCGTGTTTTTCCTGGTCGTTGACCGCAACAGCAAGGTTATTTATGCTTTTAGTGTGCTTAGGTGGCTTATACCTGCTACTCCCTGATAAGCTATGGACAGGGTATATCGGTCATTCTCCATCCACACTCAACAAATCCTTCACATAGATTATAGTTTTCTAGTCTCTGTCTCATTCCATTCAGCAGACATTGTCGCGCGGTTATATCATGATTCAAGTTAATTTTTCGTCCCCGTTCGGAACCATCAGTATTGGGTAAGGTTTATATCTCATTGTGCGCCAGCCTAACTTCTCAAGGCTAGTGCCTGGTGGAATTACGTCAGAAATGCACGCTCTGTAACCGGCTTTATCTGCATTAGTTCTAGTAGCACGACGTCTGTTGCGTTCAACCTAAGGGGGGGTCAAATTCACGTATATTGATCATGACAGATAATGTGAGAAAATGAAAAGAACAAGAGTTTCTCCTCTGACAGACCCTTCCAATCCCCTCGTTTATACCCCTTGCGGCACGGTTAGTGCTTATTCTTTCCTGCCCTAGAGATTGTCTTGGCGCCGGTCTAGCCACGCCGTCTAGTCCCACAACGTCCCGGTCCGACTGCCAGCCCATCGGGGATCCAGACTCAACCCAAAGATGCTTACAGCTCCTCACGTCCAGTGTAGCTGAACCCACAATTGCCCAGTGTCATCTGTGTCGCGTTGGCAGTTACGGTTCCTAACTTCTCTGCTTTGCCACCCGTGAGACTGTCCATGCCTTCCCGGCTGAGCACATAGCCAGCATCCGCGTGATCAATAGCCAGGAACGGCCTAGCTGTGTCCCCATACTGCAGCATCCAGCACGAAATACATTCGGTGGAGCGAGAGTTGGATATCTTGTCTATGGCGAGAATCCTCGCGGGGACGTCCTTCTGCTTGCGCCAGTCGGGCGCCCAGCCGGGAATAAGGCCTTGGCCCTCGCGCCAGCAGGCAGCCTTGCTCAACTCACGCTCGGGGTCATCATACTTTTTGTCAAATGTGACATTGACGCTGAATGTGGACGAGAGCTGGCCATCGGTCCAACCGTCCGGGCCCGCTGCGGTGGAGGCGGCTGAAGCAGCAGCGACGGCAGCAAGAGGAAGAACATTGGACACGCGAGAGAGCTGCATTGTGGAGGTTTCTGGCTGTTAGGCGGCGTTGTTACTGGTCGAATACGAGAAAAAAAGATATGAGGCGAGAGCGCAATGAAGGTGTGTTTCTGGCAAGTAATCCCTTTTGATGGGGACGTTGCAGCAAAATATAAGGTGACGTTGCCAACACGGTGTCCAAACTTCAATTCAACGTACGCGCCGACAAGGCAGCAACGAATGAGTGGATGGTACTCCGTACTCGGTGAGCTGAACCCGGCTCGTAGACTGAGGCACGTGTCCTCTGACCCATAACTTTCCGTCTGACGTCCGCGAGTCAACAGCCGGGAGGCTTCGCCCCGCCATCGCATTGTGTGTTATGTAAGTATTATTTTTAGAAAAAACATTAAATGGAATTATGTACTCCGTAGTTTGTATTGTAATGCAACGCTTTGCAACCCACCCATCCGGGTGAATCTGATGCTCAACCGTGCTAGCTGGCCCTGCAGCTATCGTGGGTCAAACCTTCGGGAACATTCCGAAACCTGGGAACTTCTACCAATCAGTGACTGTTTGCGATAGTTGCCAAGTGAAAACGAAGAGGAAGGATTCGATAGTTTCATGCAACCGTTCACGCTGACATTTTAGCAACTGCAAGACATAGTGTCTACACGCTCCATAAGGGGAGGGGGACTAGATAGAACTCATAAGTGGCATGGTATAATGGTGAGATTTACGCACTTCGGCAATTACCAAATACGTTCTCACCATTCACAGGGAGTGAAAAGGAGAGATAGAACTCATAAGTGGCATGGCATAATAGTGAGATTTGCACACTTCGGCAATTACCAAATAAGTTCTCACCATTCACAGGAAGTGAGAGGGAGAGAATAATCGTCAGGAAGCACGGAGACCTTTGGTTCTGAATTGCTTAAATATCTGGACTGATTCCCCGAACACCTACCACCTCTTCCCTCATCACCTCGCACTCAATCAGACATCTCATCCCGATCTCAGAGCAATCACAACTCTTACCTTCATCCACCGGCTTCACAAAATCACCCGCAACTATGTATGCCTCCTTGACCGCCCTACTCGCCTACGCCGCCTTGACCATGGCCGCCGCCACGGATGTCAGCTCGGCCGCCATCCACGCCCAGGCAGTCTGCGGCGACCTGGGTGTCATGAACATTGCCCCGGAGAATCTCCACGCAGACACCGCTGCCAGCGACGTCCGCATGTGTGCAGAGCACCCCCTGGGCCGCAACCGAAGCCTTGACCCGGCGAAGGGAGCGTCGCTGGCGCCCCTCGAAAACGGCGACAAGACCGTCCTGGACAACCCCCTCAACTCGCCCGACAAGCGAGCGTGCTACACCAAGGCCCCGTACGGCTGCTCCGGGGGCTACTGCTGGAAGAGCTGCGGAAACAAAGGCGAGTGGTGCTGGACCGCTGGGGCCTGGGGAGCCGGCAGCTGGGCGAAATGCAAGCGCTTCCAGGACTGCGGCACGGGAGGCATCAACTTTGGCTGTGGCAAGGGTTGTCTCAGGCCGAAGACTTGTGGATGCAGCTGCTAATTTTGTGTTGGGCTGACTGGCTGGGGCGTCTTCAGAAGCTCCTTATGACTCTCGTGATGAATTATTTTGCGAGAACTGGATGCTTGATGTGGAAATTGGCGGCCGAAACGAGCGTGAGCAGGAGGTTTTCCTGGTCATTTTGGATTAGCAAAACCATGCATGAAATACCAGCTATTATCAGAGCTAGATTTTAATCCAAAACAACATGAAATGTGGCTTGTGAGTTCTCCCTTGTGCGAACCGCTGCTGTATGTAGAACCATGCAAAAACGACAGCAACGTATGACTGAATCCTTTTTAGATGTCAGGGGAGTCGGGCCAAAGATACCGAAGAACCGCATGGGCATGTAAGATGTCACATCATTGGACTTCCTATATGCGCCAGTCCAACCGGCCAAGGCTGTGCATCGGAGCCAGGGTGGGGTAATAGATTTCGTGCGTATTGATCTAGAAAACCTGTCCAACCAAAGCCCATATGTGGTTCCGGTCAGCAGATGTGGCTGATAACGAGGAACTAGATCTCGGAGTACGGAGTAGCGATGAAGCTTTCCCTTTTGGGTTTGGGTCGCCCAAACACGGCTAACAAAGGGATTGGCCAATTTATGAGACGGGCAAACTGTCGGGTCTCCTAGAATTCCGAGACGCTCCAAGCATGTATCTGTGGCGCCGCTAGGCCAATAGGATAGCGATTAATGGGTACTTTGTGTACCGACTAGCTTCCATAATACAATTGCCCATATCTCTGTAACCTACAGATTGCTACAGCGCACTAAAAGTCGCCGGCCAAAACGTCCAAAGTGGGCCTGGGATACGGCGTTTGAGATGCGGCCCGCAACGGGATGGAACTTAATTTCAGAGGTGGTCGAAATACTCCGTAGCTGGTACCTGTCCAAGTTGCACAAACCCGCACTGCTGCTCGACTGAGGAGTGCAAGCCGCTGGCCAATCGTAAAATCCAATTTAGCTTTGCCTCGGGAGGATCTACTCCGTACGGAGTACATGCCTGAGTCTTGGTTGAAACACCGCAGAGCATTGCCTACCCGACGCTACACCCGCACTAATTTGAGAGGCTGCGGCAGGCCAATAGATTGGATCCGGGAGCCTCATTCAGTTCGGTTGCCTGTTTCTGACTTTTGATCCGATAGCCCGGGGTTGGTGGCGTAGAAGATAGGTAGAAGATGGGAGGCACGTGCCTCACAGCTTAATCGAGGCATCGGACTAGGCCTACCCCACGCACTCTGCCTCTGCCCTGGATGTGTCGATTAATTTGTCGACACCTTCCTTGGGAGGGTACGGAGTAGTGCGCCTCGACTTGCCATGAGCATGCCCCGTCCAATTGACTGCGGAGGGGCCTCAGCAGGTCACGAATAACGATGTAGCCCAATCGGGACTAGCAGACTATAGGGTGCTTCAAATTATGCGCGAATTTCAATAATACAAGCTGCAGATATATGTTATTTACCCTGCACCTTACTTGCGAACTTCCCGGACCCGAGGCTCTGAGCCTGCACGGAGCTGAAAGTGGAGCCCGCGACTTGACTGAGCCGCCCCAGCCCAGGGGATTGATTCGCCCAGCCGAGCTCGTTTAGGCTGACGATGAATCAGCCTACGTCCGGTCTGTGCCCGACAGGGTTGAGCCACCGACAGTCATGCCAAGGCGCTGACAAATTAATCGAGACAACATGACCGCTCTGTCACCACCCACAATGTCTCGATTAATCTGTCAGGCGCATGCATGTCACAGAATCCTTGGATTCGACGAGACTAGCTGAGGATTGAGTGCCGAGTACTCCGTACAGCGTGCCAGTAGGTCCTTTCAAAGCCTTCGTGCCGCCTAGCGTCGCACCGTCCAGCTCCTTTGCCAAACAATGCTGTGAACACATGTCAATGTCAGTTGGTTCATGGGTCCTATCTGGCGAAGCGCCCGCGAGGTACTCCGTACTAGCATCAGCCCTTTGCCGACTAATGAGCACGACAGTTGAGAGCCCCACGATGCAGTCCATCCCCGCAGACGGGGCGGGGCTAATTTACAAGGTACTACGGAGTACTTTATCGAGGTGCTCCCGTTGTGCTCCCGTTGAAAACCACCTCCTTTCGCTACTCTCGTTTTCATTTGCTTTTACTTGCTTTTACTTGCTTTTTGTTGTTGTTTTGTCTTTTATTCCTCTCTTTATTTTATTTTTCCTCCCGGCCCGGACGGCGGCTCTATAAACGGTGCATACCGGACGTCAGACGACGGTCCTCCTCCCACTCAGCCCGTCACGCACAACGACCACGCTCACGCCCACGCCCACGCCCACGCCCACGCCAACCCACGCATCTAATGCACGCCCCATCCATCCTGTACCTCGCCGTCGCGGCGGCCGTGTCCGTCTCGGCCACCGAATGCAATTTCTCAGGCGGCTTCGCCCTCCGCCAGCCCGGCTCCTGCAGCAGCGACAGCAACGCGCCGGTGCTCTGCCCCGGCGGCTCGTCCTACAGGTGCTGCCCCCGCGGGACCTTTTGCAAGACAAGAGACGGCAACGCGTACTGCTGCCCGACCGACGATGACTGCTACCAGGATTTGAACAACGTTCCGAGGGTCAGTTCCGCTCCGCTCCCCTTGAACACGATCAGGAGGGGATGCTAGATCAGTGTACGGAGTACACACGGCCGCTGTGGTCGTTTTACACATTCATTCTGTAGAAAATGAACAGTCCCGGCTGAGTAAGCTAAGCTAACCCTACCTTGCAACTGCAGTGTGCGAAGCCCGACTGGTCGCTCTGGGCCATTACCGGCTTCCAATTCTCAGACGCGTGGTGCTGCAACACGGCCTCCTACGGCGTGTTCATCTCCGCGTACCCTGGGAATGGGGGCGGCGTGGAGTGCTCGCCCTTTGGCACCGTGCTGGGAACACACGCAGCCACAGCCTCGCCGATCACGAACCTCGCCTCGTCGTGCACGACATCCTCCGCCCAAGTGACGTCCTCGTCCGAGTCGAGGGCCTCGCAGACAAGTCCGTCCAGGGCCGCGCAGACCAGCTCAAGTAGCTCGTCCGGCACCGACGTGTCGTCGTCGTCGTCGTCATCCCTCGGTGCGGGAGCCATTGCCGGCATCGTGGTGGGCTGCGTGGCAGGCGCTGTGCTCCTCCTCGTCGGGACGTGGTGGGTTCTGCGCCACCGCGCGGCGAATAAACACGGGGGCTCAACGGCTGGCAAGGGCGCAGCGGATCAGCAGGCGTATGAGCCGGTCCATATGGCGGCTTCGGTGCCAATTTCGGAGATGGGAGAATCTAATGCCAGGAGGTATGAATTGCCGACTTAGTGCTGTGGTGAAGACTGTTTAAGTATTGCGGTGCGGAGTAGCGCATCACGAAAGGGGCCACCAGCATTATACGGGGTAGTCGTCGAATTATACTATACTTTGGGCCTATTTATCTATTTACGGTCTGTTCTGGTCCTGTCGACTCACTCCCCGGCCATTGCGCACGGTTGAACGGCCCACGTCGAGGAATTGCGGACATCTCATCACATCACGGCACGGCTGGTTCGAACGTCCCGTCGAAGCCGTGCACTGTCTTGCTCCGATTTCTGCTCTTGGTCATTTGGGCGAGGTAGCGCCGTCCCGTCCGCCGAGCGAGCGCATAGAGGAGGCGCGGGCGCAAAGACGTACGATGGGTTAACAACTCGATGTTCATGCAGTGTTCCCTCGAATACAAAGTATGGACAGTCCAAGTCGACCCCCTTATCTAGCTGCGCGCATGCTTGCCCGTCATGCGGCACGATTGCGTAGCATAGCATCACAGTTGATCCTGCGTGTTTACTCCCCCAAAGAAAAGCGGCTCCAACCGATGGTCCTGCCATGCCATACTGGCTGTTTGCCTTGCATCATCCTACGCGTCTGCTTCTATTCCTTTGTTCCTGCTGGATGCCCGCAGAGTAATGCGGTGCTAGTGAATGCTGTTGATCTACGGTGGACAATTGGTCCACCTGAGAGTGTATGTGCGTGGCGCTGAGAAGCTGTCGAAAACAGGACAAGGCGTCAGTCGATAATTCCGACGTTCCAAACAGCCCCTTCTGCAATCTGGGCACTCCGTACTTCTCTGATCAATACTATGGTCTTCAGCATGGCCCTCTACGCCATCGGGATAGGGTAGCGAGAATGAATGTATTCACACCTAAATGTATATATGACATGCATTGTAGCGGTCTCCCATTTCCGCAGCTGCACACTATGCTCGCTCGACAGCTTCAAAAACGAAAACAAAACAAAAAAAGGAAGGTCTCCGCTGAAGCCTCCCCATGCTGCCTACACCATGAAATAAACGCATTAGATAGATAGACGCACTACCATATTAGACTACCATTGGAATCCTCCGTGGAGCGTCGTGCTTCATAATTTCGTCCACGCAACGGATCAGCAGGATTGGTATATTGTCTTCGTCTACCTGCAAGTCGAAATCCACAACCCGATGAGAATCACACACAAACTTTTGGGGTATACACTCGCAGTCGCGCTCCGCACGCGACCAGACCTTTTCTTCCATCTGTATGACCATCTCCGCGCCTCTAATCAACAGGCTTCCTAACGAAGGCTTGCCGCCCCTCGGTTGGGCGTGCTTGTCGAGCAGAGCAATCGTCCGTCTGCGTAGAGTAGGCTGGCCGCATATCTTCACGAACTGCTGCAGCGACGTCGTCATGGCCATGGTGGGGGCGGACGAGAGAAACTTCACTTCGGTGGGGCCCATGTCCTGTGTTTCGAGATCCGGTCCCGATTCGATGAGAGAGAGCAGCTCTTCGAATTGAGCTTCAAACGCGCGCCAGCCCTTCTCCAACCCGTTGACATCCGGGTCGAGAAGCACGTTGATGAGCCCTTTTCGGATGTCGACAATTGCCTTCGTTTCCGTTGCCAGGTTCACCGAGGAGCCGATACTGGACTCCTTTGTCTTCCACTTGGCGAAAGATTCTTGGAGCGACTTGCGGCGTCGGGTAATTTTCAGCCGCGTTGGCGCGTCGAGAGTATGGAAGGTACATCTGAACATATCCTGTAACCCGTTCCACATAACTTCGAGCTCGAGATACACTTCATACTCTGACGAGAAGGGCCGACTCTGAAGTGAATGGAGAGCGTTCTCCCAATGCCAAGACGCCAGCACAGCCGGCGAGCTAGCTTTGATCAGAGCATCCGTTTGAACGTAGCACATTAATATGCGGCTCACGGGAAGAACACCATTGACTCCCCCAGGTCTACAGGCATGTTTCCAGAATTCCCACTCTCGAATCAACTGCACACCACTCCGCACGTGAGAACGACAGACATCCATGTCTCCGCGATGAACAGCACATCCCAAGAGTAACAGGTTCGTCGCCAAGATGCTGCTCATATCGATAACGTCCAGGGTCTTCTTGCGCGTCGTGTTGAGAACATGTTCAATAGCCAGCGAGTGCTGTTTCAAGGCGAACACGTTGAATCTTTCAAGGCTAGTTGAATCGGTATTTGGAGCCCTTCTCAATCTGCCCGTCTGGTCCACCGCCGCCACCGCATTGCACGCATGCCAGAGAGACGGATGCAGCTTCGCGGCCTGCGGAAAATTTATCGCCCATAGTGTTCGGTTGATATCCCCCGCCGCGCCTGCGGTGGCTTCGGTGTGGTAATAGTGAAAGTTGCGCAGTTCTTCCCTCGGAGCAGTCCTCCCTGCCGGCGACACAGCGACACAGGGTTGACCGCACGGCCAGTCTTGACGGTCATCATCGGGAGAACTTGGGTTTGATGGTTTCATTTCCGCCTCTGGTAGATCTATGTATCCCCGGCAGGGGCGCTTGGCAATAATACATCGTTTGCACGAAGGTTTTTCCTCACCACATTTAACCCGGCGAGCTCTGTTGCGCATGGGTGTTAGTAGACGGGCCGTGTACTCCCAGAGAATCAATTCGCAACAACGAACCTGCACGTCAAGCATCCAGTCTTGGACTTTGGTGCAAATACCCTCTTCCGCGGCTGTTTCTCAGCCCGGTTCTTGCTCCGGTCGACCAAACTTACAGCGCACATGAGGCCGTTCGTGCGTTCAAGCCGTGTACTATCAGTTCGTTCATTTCAATAGTGTACTTTGCAGGCTGGGCGTCGGTGGCGGCAGCTTGACACTGGATGTGAGCGCGAACATGCGCGTGTACGGGGTATCCGGATGGTGTTTCGTCCAAAGAGGCGGTGCGGTGCGGCTGAGGAAGTCGGAGTGCGGGGTTGCTGTACATACATATGCAGCGTCGAGCCGTATTTAGCTTTACCTCTGCGGAGTACGGAGTACCGACAAGGCATCGAGGCCCCCCCCCCCCCATCGGCTGTAAACATGGAAGGAAGGTACCGTCAGTGCAGCGAATCCTTTGGGCGTAAAACTGCTATCATGCTGTTGCATTACCACCCCTTGGCACTCCGTACTGTGTAAGCCCTGCTCGCCTGTAAGCCCTGTCGGCCTCTTCTGGCTCAGTCTCGGGTTAGGGGGCCCCCGGAGTGGAGCCCTGCCCACATCACAGTTTGGTGCAGCTGTGCTGGCCACGTCGCGTTCTGGTCCGCGCGCCGTCAATCGCCTGCTCAGGGCAGGATGCTGGCCCAAAACGCCCGTTGTTCACTCCTTCGTACTCCAACCTACCCGGAGCGACGAAAAGTGCTTTTTGCACGACACAAATATGACACAGCGAATCCCATCCCTATCATTTCTGCGAAGCGTCCTTGGCCGCTGTTACGCCACCTGCCGTACCCGATAATCCCGACCACGCTAGTAAGCTTTCGGCGGACGCCACGCCTGAACTCCGCCGTAAACGTCGGCCTATCTACCGGCCAGGCGACGAGTGTCAATTAATCGCCATTATTCCCGGACTTGAACTCGAGCTGCCGAACATTCGGGGTCGTGCCTGTGCTGACTGACCTCTTTGATATCTGCCTGACTGCTGCATGGTGCGTATGTTTCGTAACAGCCACGCTGTTCAGCCACCTGCAAGTGCGTTTTCAGATGGTGTACGTTTCTGCGTCGATCTGCAGCGACCTGACTCGCGCTACCTCGTGGTTTGATTTGCAAATCAGACCCTGGGGACCATCCTGGTGAGCGAATGCCTGCAAATGACGGGATGGCACTCACACTTACCAGGATAGACAAGACCCAAACTTCGCTTGCCTGACGGTTGTTTTACATGATGCGATATTGCATCCCCAACAATAATATCCTGTCAAGTCGGCGAGAATGAGTCTGTGACCTCCTTCACTTCTATCCTGTAGTGCAGCGACCTAGCTGCCCAAGCTGCCGTACCTTCATTTTGCGGAGGAAGTGCGTCGGTCGGCACCAGAGATCGTGCGAGGGTCCGTTTGCCGGGCGCCCCAGCCCTTGACAAGTGCTCGGACCCTTTCAAGTGGCTTCGTCCGTTCTGCTGTTCATCCGTTCATCCGTTCATCGAGGCGCGAATGGGCGCGCAGTGCCAGCGCGGTCATCGAAGGTGCCACTTCCAACTGCCGACGCAGGTCGAGTAAATCACGCACGTGAACGGTGGAAGGTGGTACTGCTCAATCTACCAGCGCGATGTGGCCAGTACTCCGTAGTGTCCCATGCTTTGCCCCGCCCCTATGGTGTGCACGTGCATGCAAAGGAGGGCGCGTCCATTGGCCGTAAGTACGGAGATGGAGCACTCCGCGGCGAACTATGCCTTCACTGCAGCTTGAGTCTACACTGTACTACGGAGGAGTATGATGAGCATTCTGCTCCCAATTGGCGCCCTCAGTACCGACCTCTGACGCAACCGCACAATATAAAACATCGAAAACAGGCCATCGCCACGCAACTAACCCTTCTTAATCATGTGTCACTTATGGCTAAGCTGCGAGAGCGTAAGCGAAAGCGCCGCAACGAGCCATCCCGGAGCGGCTCAGCAGTCAAAAGAGTGAAGCCTTCCAACAATCCTGCTCAAGACAGCCCTCCGGCGAAGGGGATCAAGTGCACCGCGTTTCTGCGCAACAACTCCGACTTTCCAACAGCTTTTCGGGATAATTTATGAAAGGCTTGGCTTACGTCTCGTCCCCTTTCGCTATCACGTGTTTCGCCTTTTGATTTCTGAAGGCAAGGCGATGAGCGATGTAATTCCGATAATACGCGGTCGCCTCGACATCCCGAACGAAGGCAGTCTACCTTTCATCAACCTTGCCTCAAGAACCTGCGGGGCACGGTTGACGCGGTATCTGGCTATTATGGTAGATCTCCACACAAAACAAAACATTGCGACGAGATCCGAGCAAGATGATCAATCCAACAAGCCATGGGCATGCGCCGATTGCACCCAACTTCTTCATCAAGGCCAAAGCTCCACATGGCGGCGCTGATGTGGCGAAAAGGCGGGCGGACCGAGCCGTTGAAGCTCAAGCAATGTATTCCGTGCGGCTTGCAGAACTACGTTGAGGAAAACCTGTCTACGACGGCAATGCTTATAGCTACAGCTTGACCTACCATGCGCGCAGTGGCAGGCTTAAGCTCTGTGCTCACCATCCTACAATCACACCAGGTGGGCAACCCGAGTATCACACCGCAAATTGATGGTTGGCATACGACGGGCGACGTCGACGGCTTCCAACATGGAGCCACTGCCGTCAGCAACGCCAAACATCTGGCACAACGACAACGCAATGGCTTCATTGAAGGGTGCGACCGCTTCAGCATTTCAATTTGAGACTGCGGCTTATGAGACTGTGGAAGCCGAGGATCCAGCTTATGATGCTGAAAAAGCTAACTACGTCATCTGCAGAGCTTAGCAAGATGTGCATGATGTACGTGGGTGAGGGTAGAACAAGACTTCACCGCAGCGACGCTGCGTAAAGGAAGACGCCATGAAGCCATGCGCTACTGCTATTGTGTTCACAAATTTCGCTCCTTCTGCTGCAGCTCCTTCAACATTAAATACAAGCCCTGAATCAGGGCTGGTGTGTCCGCAGGGTCGTCCCGGAACCGCAATGTCCGAGTCCGCTCGCTACAATTGCCAATACGGCACGCCCACGGTCTGCGATGACGCAGACCAACCTCTCGCTCAAGATGCAATCAATAACTTGTCGACGCTGGATGGTGTGACTATGAATATCCACCAAATTGGCGGATAGTTCAATATCCGGCAAGCACCAGTTTCTCGGTCATACCATCAGTTCAGCTCAATCTTGCTCTTAGACAGAAATATCGAGTCATTATTATTTGTTTCGAAATAAAAGAAAAACCCTCGGAAATCGTCCACAGCAATTTTTGCCATAGCTGTCTGGCTCTGGGTTTCCTGTCATAATTCTCCCGAACGGTGCGTAGTGTATTCCTACCAGCAACATGAATAAATAGAGCTTTGATCTTTTGCAGTCTTTACCTGACTCGTAGCGGTATCCAGATCATTGCACAGCAAGCCCGCCGAACTATTCTTTACCGCTCGTTATCACATGTCGCAGCGGCGGGATAAGGCGAGGGTTGTGATGATTTAGGTTCAGATGGTCCGGATGGCACTCTTCGTATTGCAACCTTCCGCGTCAGCTATGTGGCATCTTGGACTGACATGCATGCATGCTTCGTACCTTTGTTGATTACTCTCTGAACCGAGCACTCGTGGCGCAATCCGTAACAACAGGAGTCGAATCGCGGGCAGTGAGGTGCAAATCAAGCCAACACAGATTTCGATTGTTGACCACCACATAACGTCCCACTGGTCCCAAGTTGGGTTTATTGTTTTCGCATATCGAGACATGGACTTCAGGCGAAGAAAAGAGACAATAGTGACACTGCCCAAGTCAGAAATCTCGGACAGAAGTGGGCCGTTAGAGCAGAAGCGGCAAGCGACTCACATTGCGCCCGTTAAGAACATGATGCAGACTCCAACCTTCTTCTTCCAGTGAAGCTGTAGTTTTTGTACTTGGCTGAGAGGAATACCCAATAGGCAGAAGTCCGATGCTATATTGACGGCCCCATGACTCCATCCGCCAGCATTGATATTAATGCAATGGCCCTGGGCTCTGTCACTGGCGTCATCCCAGGCGTATCTGTCCCACTGGTAATTTATTGGTGTACATTGGAAGATCACACCAATTATAAAGCCCACGCTGAAGGCAATATGAAAAACCACTGTAAGCCAAAGAAGTCGTCGGATTATTGTCCCGCGGAATATCTTTAAATAAAAAAAGCAAAGGCTGAGTTTTGTAAGTGCTATAAGCAAAAGGTATAGAATTTGTATAATGTAGAAATAGTGGCCAAAGGCAAGCAGCTTAGATTCTGGGAGCCCCCAAAGATCCTTACCGAGCCCGTTCGCGGTGAGTCCAACAACTTCAAGAATAATGCAGGTTAAACCCAAGGGCAGGGTAGTAAAGATGATCCAGTCGTCGGTTTCTAGGCTCCGCTTGCTGCTAATTAACTGTTTGAAGAAAAGACGTATTACCACGGTGCCGCCTGCAATTAAACCAAGCGTAAGGCACATGGCGTTGAACGTGACGGCTTGATCTCTGACTGGAACTTGGCACGCCGTTTTGGTGACGTTGTTGCTGACTGTGATAATGACTCGTTAATTTTCCTCATCTTCTGCTGCTGCTGCCGCCTCGTTTTTATAAGACCGTCAGGCTAGGCCAATTGAGACACGTACATAAGGCGTCGGGAAGAGCGCACATTTCCAGTAGGCAGTCTTCGGTACTGCCATAGCCTTCAACTTCACAGATACAGGTAATGTTGGATAGTTCGCAGTCTTTCGTAAGACATGAAACCTGCGTCGAAGAACCGTTAGTCATATGCTCCATTCATCTTCCGACCGGACAGTACTTACAGCGCATGGTGGCAACGTCGCTATCTCATTAAATGTCGTTGTATTGACCGTTGCGCTGGATGCAGTTTGCGGTACATCTCGATTGAACTTGAATACCGATACAACCTGGGCCTTCATCACGGCGTCACCAAGAGTAAGTAATTGAAGTATGGTACGTCGAAGTAAAGGACCAGACTGGATCGTGACAAGAGTGTTTTGGGCGGACCGGGTAGTAGAGTTAATAAGGCGGTTTGCAAAAACCAATGTCTAAAGTCTGGGAGGAGGGTTGCTCAGAGTTTTGCTGATGGAAGATCCGTGAGGACCGTGCCAAAGCAAGACGTCGCGGCCCGCTCCAGATCAAGTTAGCAATTTTGAGTGCGCCCGTAATTGAAGATTTTTGAATCGTCTGCCTCCATCCGATCTATTCCGCTCAATAAGATACTTATCCTAAGGATGCTCTCAATCCGAGCACGACGTAAGTACATTTTAGGACGATTGGTCTGTCGCAGAGTTTCGTTGCGAACAAAAGGGCAGGTAAATCGTAGGCGAGTAAAACAAAAACATCGCCAAAAGCTCCCGGAAAGAAACGTCAGGACGTGAAGACATCCTCACAAAGAATCTTGGTTCTTTTACTACACGATTTGCGATGTTGGAACTGATATCTTCTTGCGTCATGCCTGCAAATCATCTTTATACAAGTCCGCCAAAGAAGCTCTGTTGAAGCGACCTGTGGCTACTACAAATCGGATCACGACCCACATTGTCTTGGGCTCATTAGACGATATCGATATCGGCTCGTCCTGTGGGATCATAGCGAAATAGTAGATTAGCTGGATCTCCTGCGCCGAGTGGGTCTTTCATACGCCGAGAGATCTGGTGCAATAATTGTCAGGGCGACAGGTAGAAACTGGAGATCTTGTTGGGTATTGCGATGTTACATCTAATACGGTACTTGCTCCGTTATGACGCACGGAACTTCGTTTGACCGGAGGGTATTGCAAAATTAGCCATTTACGCAAAGCCACGTGCGGAGCTCCACACTTGGGATGTCAAGTTGTACTAGGAGTAGAACTTAGTCAAACCTTTAATTCTTAGACGACAGGCCTGCATTGGAAGCCAACGTCTCTACTCTGTACACGTTAACTACTCCTACCTTGCCAACTGAAATAAAGCTATGGGCTACATTCAGATAGCAATCGGACGAGTGGGCTGACAGTTTCTGCTCCATCGCGCCATCCGTACAGAGCAGATTTGCTCATAAAGCGGACGTAGTCGCAATAGAATAGCAGCACAGGGGCTCAATCGGACCAATTACATGCTCTCTGTTGGAGTCATTGTTACCGGTTTCTGCAGGAAAAGCTAGCGTCGCCCTAAAACGGAAGTTTCGGCGAGTGGAAATAGTAGAGAAGTACTCCGTACTCCGTAGTCTCCTGCTGGCCATGCGTAGGCGGTGTATGGAGCAGTTACTCCGTACATCGGGGTGCTTTGACCTGTTTGCCATCCCTACATTAAAGCTCTTTTCCTTCTTTTCTTTTCCAGGTTCGTTTCTCGGTATAGTTATGTCACCTAGTTTTCTCTACCCTTTTACAATTATTTCTTCGCTCAAGATAATGCATTTGAGATGCCATTTGTGCACCGAAAGCAGGACGCCTTTTTCAAACAACATTTGTAGCATGCAAGAAGAAGGGTAAATTGAAAGCCAGTGTTATGTGGCGACTTCTCCACGACAACGTGCATCATTCGCTTATCAGCAGGTCTGTAGCAGAGTTGCGCAAGTCCAGACAATACTGTGCTTGACCGCGGTTGCGAACTTGATAGTCATTTGCTATAGCAAATCCAACGCTTAATACCTTGGCAACTCACTCAATGATAAACGTATGTCATGGAAATAAGGCCAGGATCTCCAGCCAATCCTGGACGGTCCAAGCGAAGTTAGGGGTTCCAACAATCCGAAATACTATACCTTCTCATCTAAAAACGGAATCATGGATCGCAACACATGCACTGCGGTTGTAAGGTCGTTTGCTCTGCGATCGGTCTGTTCTTCTAGGCTGCACATATCGTGTGCGCTGTGGCTATGTATAGCAGATGGGCTCATTATGGCCCCGTGTGACCGGCGGGGTCTGTGGGCGCTGCGACCCTTGCTAATGCTGTGCAGTGTGAACCACGTCCGCTCATGAGCTCTGTTCACTCCCCTCGATCTGGGGTCTGTCGTGATTCAACCGCGCTATTTCCAGCGGGACTGCGGGACTACGGAGATCATGATCAGTGCAGTGGAATGACTACTGGGGGATGGGGCACGGCGGCCCTGTGTTTCAGCGGCCGCTACCAGTTTAGTTTAGCCATAACATGTGATCCAATGTCATGCGAAGGTTGTTCAAGATACAGAATCTCTGCCCATCATCTTCACCGTCTTAACCATGGACGATGCTCAGGAGTTTAACGACGTCAGAGGAGTGCGTATCAATGCTGGAAATGACGACGATGCCGACACAACGTTCGAAGTCAATTCCAAGCGAATTACCGTATCGGTTTTCGCCACCTCCTCGCGGCCGGGTGACGACAACTCGCAGCTTGGCATTGGGACTTCCATCGAGGATCAACTGATCCAACTACTAAATTAAGCAGTCACTGCTGCAGATGAAGATTATGAAGACTTAATAAACGAAGCACTCGACGCAATTCTTGATGTAGGCGGGCCTATTTTCTTCCAAGTAGCCCCGCCGAGACGTGATCCTCTGCAGTCGGCAAGTCTGGATTTGCACTCACATCTATATCCAGACACACTTGACTTTCGCCTGCAGGCGATTGACGGGGAAGCGGAACTCTTTCAAGTAGACCCGGATGAAGCAGCGTCGATAGCCGATGCTACTCCCGACCCTCGATTCCCTACGGGTTTCCAACCCGATAATCTGCTTCCACAGTACTCAACCGAGGCGATTTCCGTTGAACACGTCTTTGTTAGTGAGAATTGCACTGTCAGCCGAGTTCAAGGCGACGGCCAAAATATGCTCTGCAAAGCTCGGAGAACTGGGCTTCAGGACCCGGGCCTCGCGAACTAGAGATGATGAACCTTGAGAAGATCTGGAAGTATAACTTAAGCACAGGCAGTACTATTCGGGTTCCAATGCTCCGAGGGTATGTAACCCTATTTGGGAGCTATCATAGGACTCCTGCGTGACTGGGTTCCATCTGGCTCTATGGCAATACCCCACGGGATATCGATTTGTCTGCGGTGTCTCCGGATCTGAGGCGCACGTGGGCAGCCCAAATACGCCAAACCGTATCTTGATTGCACGACATTGGTGTTATTCGGGGAGACGGCAAGGCTTCTAAGGTGATTGTGGACGCGAACGATGACATCTGGCCGATTGACTTGGTGGGAGGATGGTCTCGTGGGTGTGTAGATGAGGAACTCTCTGACACAGTAGAAGGCAAATGACCAGGCCGTTGCGAGGATTGAAAAATTCCCGGACTTGTGATGGTTGGCAGGTTAAGGTGCTGGTATGATTTGGTCAGTCTATGAGGCGACAGGCGCTCTGGTATTGGCGTGGCGAGAAATTGCAGGCCGTTACTAGTAGCGCCGGAGTTTTCGCTGTCCGCAGTTATTGTTATTGGTAGACCCGCCCGGAAAACGATCGACTTGGCATCCCTTTGACTGCGGAGGGGCCTCAGTCAGGTCACGGGCTCGGCTTTCAATGAGTACCAGCTCGATACGTCTGCTAGGGTAAAATTTGCGTGACGCTCACAGGGTATATAATGTAGCTCTTCGTACATTGGGCGAACAGGATCGACTTTTATTATAGTGGGATTGGCACATGATCAGAAGTACCCTATGGGCCGTCAAGTCCCGATTGGCCCACGTCGTAATTCATGACCTGCCTGAGGCCCTTCCACAGTCAAAGGGATACGACCTTTGTTCATCCGTAGCACTGATTGCGCGGCTGTTGGTAAAGGAAAGGTCCGCATTGGCGGTTACTGGTGCCTCGAGGTCTCGCACACCGCCGGGGGTGGTGCTTATCACCCAGATGAACAGTTTCTAACATTATGCGGGTTGAAGGTCGAGAATAGCTGCGGCTAGCGTTTAGGTAGTTAATAGCGAAGTGGAAATCTGCGTCATCAAGGCTCTTTAATATACGGAGTAGCAACGAAAGTCTGGTGCTAAAATTACCACTAGACGAACGGAGAGGGATTTGCCTTGCGGTGCTTCTGTTGGACAGCGGGTGCAGCCTCCAGCCACTCAATTTCCGCCTCGCCCACTGCGCGTAGAGGGTGTGCACGCTGTACTAGTACCTAGCCACTGACGTGCCGAGGCGGGGTTTTGGCAGCTATCAGCCAGTCATTCAGTGACTAAGTACTCCGTACTCCGTAACGGAAATGTGGGTAATTCTCGGGATACGTGCCTGGTGCGCGACATCAATCGCCCACGTCCGACAGGGTGTCATCGTCGTCTTCTTCGCTGGTCAGTGGTCGGGTCAGAAGCTTCCAGTCCTCGACACGTGGCCGGCAAAATGAAGGTGCGACTCATTGCTCCGTTCGTATGACAACCACTAATAAAAGATTGTCGCTAGGATATTATTGTCGACGACAGATATCGAGTCGAGAAGAAGATCGGCGAAGGAGGCTTCGGCATGGTCTACTCTGGTACGTTGCCCTCTCACCGCGCGCTGAATCGGGGGCTTAACTACGCTAGGAACCGATCTCCAGACGGAAGAGAAGGTCGCGCTGAAGCTCACACATGTCAGAGACGATCGGCGTCCCCTCGAAGGCGAGAAGGAGACGTACGATGCGCTAGCTGGCGGCCTGGGAATACCGAAAGTCCATTGGTTTGGACAGGAGTGCGACTACTACGTGCTGGCTTGCGACCTCCTCGGCCCGTCGCTGGAGGATCTGCTCAACTACTGCGACCGAACATTGTCCCTCAAGACCATTATCCTCATCGCCGACCAGGCGATTTCTCGGATTGAATATATCCATTCCAAGGGTTACCTGCATCGCGACATCAAGCCGGAAAATTTCCTGATGGGGGTCGGCAGGCAGGGAAACATACTATATACCATCGACTTTGGCCTGGCCAAGGAGCACCAGCTTGCCGAGGGGGACCGAAAGTACAAGGGTCGTCCACTTGGCGGCACGGCTCGGTATGCCAGCATTAATAATCACAACGGATGCGGTACGTATTCTCAGGCGTTGTCCTTTGTCTCACTTGCTAAAGATTAGGATAGAACAGTCATGGGGAGATGACTTGGAATCCCTGGGATATGTTCTTCTCTATTTTGTTCGTGGCTCGCTGCCGTGGCAGGGTCTCAAAGCTGCGACAGGTGAAGAGAAGAACAAGATGATCAAGGAGAAGAAGGAAAGTCTGTCAGGTGAACAGCTCTGCGAGGGCCATCTTCCCGACGAATTCGCCGAGTACATCAATTACACCCGGTCCTTGAACTTCGACGACAAGCCTGACTATGCGTATCTTCGCGGGCTTCTTCATCGTCTGTTCATATCTCGGGGCTTCAGTTACGACAACGTATTCGACTGGACCGAGAAGAGGTTTTATGAGTTGCGTGCCGCAGCCGGCCTGCCACGTGAGCCAACAGCAGCAGAATTGGAAGCGGAGGAATCGAGCTCGCCATCCGAGACGACGCCGGAGAAGGGTACGGCGCGTGGTGGTCGGCATGGCAGAGCACAAAGGAGGAGTTGCCGGCAGAGCTAAAGTACCGCTTTGCCATGGAAACCGGGCGGTCCTGGACTGAATTATCTGCACTGAGCAGCCTGGGGGTCCTGGAGTTTATGAAGAAGAGCCGCTTGGGGAGTTCGTATGAATGGGAAAGTAAATAAACGCCACGGTGACAGGTTCCGCACAACAGAGCTAGGGACAAGTGATGTGGCGGATGTTGATGTCATCAACAAATCAGGAGGAAATGAATTCTAGGTTGCGTAACTGGGAGATCAGTGGTACTAGCTTGAAGGAGCAAGACTGGGCCACATGTACGGTTCTATGAACAGCCACTACTCGAACACTATTTTTTTTAACGTGTTCAAAGCTCTAATAGAGAAGAGTCTGCAGCCAAGGAACTAAGAGGAAATGGACAAGCTGTTCTGCCACTTGGAGTCTTTTAAGTCATTTAGCTAGCGGGAACAGAACGAGTCAACTCACATGTATGGTTTCTACACGACACGTAGGTACGCCAACCCAGATAGACGTGATCCGCCTCAAGGACAGAATCGTCCCGATCATTAACGGAAGATACGTCTCACAAGACTCACAACGGTCGTATCACCAAAAGCGCGCGGCCAGCCACTTGAAAAAAAAAGCGTGCTCCACGATATATCCACCGAGTCTCACACATACGGGCCATCCAACAGAATCCCGACACTCTCAAGATTGCGGCCATCATCGACTGGGAATACGCAGGCTTTTATCCGCCGGAATTCGAGCCCAAATTTTACCGTCGGCCAGATCCTTCTGTTGCGTTGGACGGGGAGGCCGATGACACGACAATGCTGATTGATATCCTCGCGAATGAGAGGACGTAAGTTTGGTAATGTCTCGGATGCTGAACCCGACGCAATTGTTGGATAACTCGCCTGTGTGTGGTTTGCACTGATAGTCCGTGAAGGATTACGTGGCCTCTCGGCCTAAAGCGGGAATCAGGGACAAGGGAGTCTCAAAGCGGCATAAACAGGGGGATTTAGACGAGGCTGTTGCAGGAGGATTTCTGCATCCATCACCATCATAGCACTGCTCCAAACATCAATGGAGTCCTTTTTGAATACCATACATAGTCATCATTCCCATGAGGAAATGCTACATCATCGAAGAATGGGTCGCCACGCCAGTTCGCGGAATAGCGAGTCGGGTGCTCTCCTGTTGGGCTTTGTGCAAATGTCAATCTCTCCCTTGCGCCGCCGCACTTAGCAAACATCGCCTCCGGGATTCCGCTTGTAGTTATTTTTTCTGTCAATTACATAGCCTCACCCGACACCTTGTCCACCTATATTAAGGATTTCGAGGTATAGTTGGATTCAACCGTCCATTAGTCTCTGATAGCTTTCATCGCTGATCTGACCACCCAATAGCGGGCATGGCTGCTCGAGTCACAGCGTTGACTCTCTTGTTGACATTTTCCCCGTGAGCTTGAAGTTATGGTACTAGGGAGCGAGTCCTCTTTAATTCGGAATCACTTTTTCGAGTCTTTGTCTCTAACACCCAAGAATCTACCCTTGGCGATCTCACTGGGAAAGGAACAGGGTCCGACACTCATCCGCACGCGAAACGCATCCACCAGTCACGAGAGGGTCGGACACATGTTGCTGGACAAATGACTGAACCATTCCGGACCATAATGCGGAGTGGAGGTCGGCCGGTATCTGTCCAAAATGAACTTCCTGAAGGATTTTGTCTTGTAGGTTCAGTATGATGCAACCGGGCCATAAATATGTCAGTCTAGGTGAACGCTCCATACACATGCACCCAACCACGCACGAGTTATTGCCGGCCACATGCCTGATCGTGTGGCTGTCAGCGGGTCTAGGCTTCCCTCTGGCCCCTTTTCAACACATATCAAGGCAATCAGAAGCATGGTTGGAGTGCCGGTACCTTGGGTGGGAAATAAACTTCGTGACAACCTTTCTGATTTAGTACTTTGTCTGTCTGAGAGGACAAATGGCAGATAAGACATAGTACAAAGATGGATAAGGCCTTGATGAATATAAATCATTTCTCTTCAAGTATATTTCTAAAGCTTGGTGCTATTTAAGAAATCAGGGTTAGTTTCTGCGACACGCCTGTGATTATAAACAAGACTTGCCAAATAGCGCAAGCCAACAGTGATTTCCATTTCATCGTACTCAAACGTCATTGTACAGCCACGTGGGTACTCCACCCATCTACGATATAAATACTAGGACCTAATCGCATCAGCAGTCTACAACATTTGCATCTATAAAGACTCCAAATCTCGCTAGCCGTCAATATTTATTCCGCAATTATTCGTTCTTCAATTGATTTTCCAGAATGTCCACCGCGGAGGAAGACTGGAAGCCTCAACACCCAAAGGAGATCTACACGCCTGGGTGGCATGGCGACGACAAAACTCCAGTTGTCAACGGAAAATACTACGATCGCAAAACAGGCAAACTCATCACAGCTTCTGGCGTAGAGTACTCCGGCCCCCCGGCCGTAGACTTCATGGTCATGAGCCCTCACTCCGATAAATGCAGCTACTACGCAGCCCGGCCGTTTCCCGTTACCGATCTCACCTGCCACATAATGCGTGTTGTGGAGGACCTGAATCTAGAGATTGATTCTCTGGTAGTCACAACGTATACAATCCGCCTTATGATTAACGATGAGATGGGTGTGGAAGAATTTTCGCACGCGGCGGATAGAATGGCAAATGGAATCTGGGATCAAGGCAGTGTTGAACAACTGTAAAATCGTGTTAGTATCGGAATGTCTCTATTAGGTTTAACTAGACTTCACTTAGAAGTGAGCCTGGTAACGTTTAGTGATTATACGAATGCCAACCCTATGGAAATCCTGCCTTGAACTAATGCAGTCGCCTAATGTTTTTTTTTTTTGAGATGTCCTGTGGGAGTGCGACTATTGTGAAAAGAAAGATAGACGTTCTTTGTTCGATTTGGCCTCGAAATTGATGTGGTTGAAAGCGTTTTAGATGTACGGCGAAATTTGGACGGGAGTGGCGACGCCTCTCCTTAGTCAACGGATTAGGTCACCGATAGTAGTGACTATCTGGTGCGAATACCGCAACTGCTCTTCGGCGAGGTCGCCTACCATATTCCCTTTTATGGGCTGGATCCTTGGTGTGGTGTACTCTCTGCCAATCGTGCCATTCTGTATATTACGAAGTTTAACTTAAGGGTATCTATTATTTATTAAAAAATTGTTTCCGGGCTTTATGCCATCTTTTGATTGTATAATACTTTTTAAACCCCTCCTTATTATTCTGTCACAAAGACCTGCGGTTTTATCGCCCCGTCCAAGAAAATATGCAGCTAAACCAGCAACATGAGGAGTAGCTACCCAAGTGCCATAATCCCATGTGCTGTCACCCCCATGAAGGACGCTCTGAACCGGACTTTCTCCAGGGGCATAGAGATCTACTGACCCTTTATGGTAAGCTGATAAGCTGTATAAGCTATCATCTTCCTCGATAGCCCCTACGCGGCAAATCCCATCTGCTCTAACAGACCGGAAAAGAACACCACGATCTCCGCCATTAATAGCGACAAAGACGCCTAGTTCCACCGATCTTTTGACAGTCCTGTCAAGCCAATCACTATCTCGTAATGTGATTGGCAAATTCACAACGACGCCATTTGGGCAATATCGTTTGGGCGCATCATACTGGACGCGCTCCATTGCCCACACCAATGATGATCTTGCAACAAGTTAGCAAAGCGCATGTCAAGATCGACATTTACTCTCCACCAGCGTGTTTAGCTACACAATATTGTGCTGCGGGAAGTGCGGTGACCGCGAAAATATGTTTTACTTACTCAGAAGCCGCATTGTCATAATTGGTTACTTTAATACTCAATATAGTTGTATTTTTGGCGACACCATATTTAGTAGAACCAATTATTCCGGCAATAAAAGTGCCGCGACCGACATTGTCAAAGTCATTTTTCTCATGGGATAAGTTCTCCACGTTTATTGCACGGCCTCCAAATTCCTGGTTTTACTTAATAATCGACATTATATGATATAGAAGCAACGAGAAGACTCACAGGATGGTCGACATCTATTCCTGAATCCACGACATAAACGCAGGTCCCAGTACCAGCACTTTTATGGTAGGTATAGGAATTTTGGTTAGGGCTAGGATTGGAAATTCTGGCGAGATTCCAAGGAGCCTCTTCTTGCCTGATCCAGTCTGACCCTATTTCAGGTTTGCGTTCATCAGGCGCTGCGTATGGCTTGGTAGGCTCTGCAGTGTTGGGCTTATGCTTATTCGTGGACGGCCTCTGCCCATTAGCCTTTTTTCGAGAAGTCCCCAGCTTATTGAGTCTACCCCAGCAAGATTTTTCTTTGTTGTTCTTTCCCCATCGCTTGATCTTGGTGTATGTAGTATTATCACCGGCGGCAACTAGTCTTTTATCGCGCCGACTCGTTATATCTGCGTTATTGTCGTCGTCCTGAGACTGCCGTTTATTTTCCTTGTAACCTTCACTGCCGGAATTGTTCTCACACTTTGATTGAGTCGTCTTTTGGCTTTTAATCTTTTACCCGTGGTCAGGGATAACTTTTTTTACCTTTCGATTAATTTAGTAGAGAAATATATTAGACTTTATAATATATAACGTACATCAGGATTTTTCTTCAGAGCTTCTTTTTCTTTCGCAGTTAGCCGTGCAGTAAAGCCACAAGTAACTATGTTATATTTGTAATAGGGCTCAGCAGCAATAGAAGAGATAGCCCGGTTTAGCTTAGTCTCATCATTTCCTTTCATTATAGCATTAAATCTGCCTCGATAATCCAAATGTTAGAACTGGAAGACTTATCTTGCAGCAGCTTAGGTTGAATTGCTGCAATAAGAGGGAGCAGGAGAAAAAATATATAATGCATTTTTGGAGCTAATAAGCATAAAGTATTTTCTTCTTAAATGATAAGGTGCAAAGACCAGTGAGAACTACAAGTGCCGTAATTCGATTAAGATTATCAGTATATCTATATCCGCAGTAGAAATTCTAGATTTATTTTGTAGACGAGTACGAGAGCTGTAAAATTATTTATAGAGGTTTGCGTTCTGACCCGCTATTTGAATTCTCCAACACAGAGACTAATATGTAACATAATATGACTTTCAATAATAGTATGTACGATATCAAGAATAGCACTACTCAGGCAGGGATAATAGGAGATCTGCGTGTTCAAGCTTCTTTTCATCTACACATGTTCATCCACACAGCCGGCAAATTTAATTTTAACTGCATGGGAGTCAAATTCGTACAAGTGGTAGAGAGAGCGAGAAATAATAGCATGTTTTCTCTTTAGATGTATTATACTAAAGAACTCGATATTGTAGAGAGTTAAAAGTCTCTCCTCTGTTATATTCAAGCTTATACTTTTATCCGGATTTCGTTGGGTCTGCATTGTCTGAATGGTCGGTCGTGGATAAGCTCATGAGAATTGGGCTGACATCTTTGATGATACCTTTAGCTTCTCGAAGAATCGTCTCCACAAAGACCGCTCAGCTAGTCCTATTGCTACTAGGGTGGGGCTCATTTCAAGTGCCTGGATAAATGCGGAATACGGAAATCTGCCGGCGGTGTACAGTCACATGTGCTGCTTATCGAAATAGTTTTACTGGGTCTGAGAGAGGCGTTGAGCCTTTCGTTATCCGGCTTGATACGGATACGGGTTGCTATTTGGGCGTAGAGCCAGATGCATCTTGAGCATAATGGGCGCAAACGTGTAGTATGGTGGTTTCTGCTCCCGCCATTAGCTCATATGAAGTCCAGCAGCGCCTTGTCCGACATGTTAGTGAAGCAACCGAATATTTTCTCGGCCGACTGGCAGAAACCGGGTGGGTATTGACGTGTTGAGAGGAGAATTGCTTCTGTCAGGAAGATCAGTGCCGTAAATAGTTAGATTAGTGAGAGAATTATTGAAGTAGCCAAACGAGCTAAAGGATGACTGCAGGAGGTTTTCGGCTGTGCAGGGCATCACGGAATCCGAAGGAATCTGACGGATTGGTTGAAGTCAGGCATAAAAGGGAGGAATTTCCCGTCACCTTGAAAGGCAGAAGACATCATCAATTTCATTACTTTCTATTCATTCCAATCAATTTTCCACTGTGCAAATGCTCTGGCCTTAACAACGTAACATGACGAGGTGCTGTCTAGAAATCGGCGCGAGGATTACCCTCATTATGATCCGGTTCGGCCTCTCCCGGCATCGTACGATTAAATTCCTTCTCGGCATTAGATGATTTGAAATAATTTTAAATCACGTTTCCTTATTCTTGACATCTGGCATGAATGCATGTAGGGCTCCCGATCGTCCAAGTAGTCCGCTCAAGAACCCTAGACCGGCCAATAAGTTGAGCTTGAGCAGACCAAATTACCAGGCCGTATGTCACAAGGTGAGCAGCTACGGTAGTAGATGTGTGATATAGTAGAATTTCTCCTGTGTTCTAGCTCTTTGGCGAGGAATTAGACCTTATAGTCTTTGCAAAGGCAATTTCTAAGGCGATCAGTTCGTCAGAGCATTTCTTGTTCTTGTTCAGTCTTAGCTGACAATGAGCTATAGCCACCGGTCCCAGAGGAACAGGTTATGAAACCCTGCATTCTCGACTACAATATTTCGGATGATTTGCTTTGCCGGACAAAAAGAGGAATGTCAAGCCTCTTTTACATATTGCACCAGTGGCGGCTAGAAGGGTAAGGGCGAGCGCAAGCAGTCCAAAAGAGTCAAGAATGTATGCTAAAACATTTCAACGGCGACTCTCTTAACCCTTCTCCAGAAAACAGGATACTATTTCTAGAAGGTATAAACAGAGACTTTGCCCACCATTCAAGTCCTGCTTTTACTGAAATGTGCACTGGAACAATCGTGTTCTACCAGACTGGTGAGGAAGGGGAACACGCTTGACTTGGCGGTCGTACACCTCCACCATCTAGTCTTCCGATCAGGGAGAAATCTGATTGTAGGCGAGCCACTGAGAAAATGTTTGAGGATAAAGAAGTGGTTCAACGGAGTTTCAGACGGGAAGGAGACTTGCACGACGAGGAGAAAGCAACTATCTGCAACTATCACCACGTCCAGGCCGCAACCGTCTAGTCCTTATACCAGATGCTTCGATCTGTGCCTCTAATCCAAGGCCATGCCTCTCCACCTTGACGCTGGCAGCATTTTCTGTTTTCCAGCTGTGATGCCAGATCCATTTGTCGTAGCTCCGCTTGCGTTCATTGCTGAAGTTGTGGATCAGAAGTGCAGAAGAGCTGAGCTGTGTACAGAGCAAACGAACCCTGGACGAACGACTTCGTGGTGTTGGAGTGTGCCGTCTTATCGCCACTGATCATGGTTGCCCCGAGGTACAATTGGTCAAACAGGAGGACCGGTCCTGCGGCTTGCGCAAAGATGAGGTCACAACAGTCCTTGGTGGGTAAAAGCCAGAAAAGGTCAATGCGCTGGGATGAACAGGCAGCAGAGCAGGATTTTGCTCAGCCACTTACGTCATAATCCACGTGAATCAGTGAGCATACGAATGGATTTTATTTCATTGGAGGGAACGACCCTGGGGCTCAGACACAAAGCTGTTTACAATTCCCATAGTTCAGAATGGCGAAGAGACGCGCAAGGTATCGACATATTAATCGAGACATTCAGGGTAGCGGCGGGTGCGTGGGTAGAGCCCCGATGTCTCGATTAATCCGTCGGGCACGTGGACGCGTCGACTGCCTCTGGTTAGCAAGTGGGGCCTTACTCGCCTCGGCATCGTCAATGATGTCTCCGGCTTTGTGTCCTGACCCCTCGGCAATCATCCACCGTCAGGGCGTCTTTCTTTAACACAAACAAGAAGCCTTACTTTCTACCGTCAGCGTTTGGGTCTCATAGTACCTGAGCATCAAACCCATGCCAAACCGCATGCATCATCGCCCACAGGCGCGGCTCCCCACTCAGCCGCGTCGCAAGGTTCCACCCGACCTGCGTAAACGAGCGGTTAAGGCGTAAGTCTGCCATTACAAAACACGGAAAACAAGGTAGTGCGCAATCTATTAAATCTCGTATGTTGCAGATGCAATGAGTGCAATGTCCGCAAAGTGAAATGTTCGGGTATATGGCCATGCACGCTTTGCGCCTCAAATAACCGCACCTGTGTCTTCCCGGCGGTTATCGAGAAAGTATCAGTGCCTCAAGCTGAGCTAGAAGAGCTCAAAAATAAGGTGGCGATGTATGAACAGCTGCTTCCCAATGGCTTTCTAGACTACGAGAGATTACAGAGTCTTTTGCAACCTGGTGCAAAGTCGCAGGCATCGCCATCGCTTTCAAGCCGAACTTCTCAGTTGGCAATTGACGAAACCATCACCAAAGCAGAACCATCAAAAGACCATAATGGAGCCGAACCAGTACAACTTTTTGAGGATTCTGATGGTATTGGTCGGTACCTTGGCGAAACTAGTGGTACGGTATTCCTCGATCACCTCAAGGCCCGTATTGGCGTCGCAATTGTCATGGCCGAACAGGACCAACGAGCATTAGCCAATGACGAGCCCCCCGCCAAACTTGGAATTGACTCCGTATACGATGTTTCTGAGCCAAAGCATCTGGCCGTCAATCCGTTCTGGCTGCCTTCAGATGAGACCCTTAGTGCCGGCATGGCAGAACTACGCTACCTTATCCAAGACGGCCTTGGGCATTGGCCAAGTGGTGGTTTCTGGTGGTGGGGAGATCTGCTAACTCTGCCAGCCCGTCCGTCCTTGTCTATGATGCCAGCTGGGGATGCAATCGAATATCGATATCTGGCCTTTTGCAACGCCGCCATGGCTTTAGTCTGTGAGACCACATCCTTTTGGCGCCCTCAAGAGAGCCAAAAACACTCTGAACTCACGACAGCTGAGCATTACTATGCTCGGGCCGTTGTACTTATAGGCAGTCCGCTTAATATGAAAGGTCGTACCATAGCCGATGTGGCTACAATGGGTATTATGTGTTTGTATTTAATCGAGGTTCATGCACAAGATACCGCGTACATGTGTATTTCCGCGGCTATACACCTTAGTATTGCGCTAGGTGCTCATAAGATTTGTGCCGACGAAGGGAGCAAGAGAATATTCTGGTCTGTATTTACATTAGATAGGTGGCTGAGCTGTCTCATGGGAAGGCCGCAGGCAATTTCGGATGCTGACATTCAACTGCCCCTACCAGTCGATATTCCGTAAGTCAGAGCGTCCAAATTCATCTCTCCTTTTCTTTGTGGTAATTGGCTAACCTGGCTCGTAGTTCTATGCCCCCCGCCGCCGGCTTACGAGCTAATATTGAACTGAGCCGCATCTCTGGGCATGTTGTCCAAAGCTTAAACCATAAAGCCGAACCAATAGGTGACAATGGAGAGCCGGACAAGACTGTTCAAAAACTAGATTCTTGGCGAGCATCTTTGTCACCAGCCCTGCAGCTGTCCGCCGACGGTTTGAGTGACGATGCAGCAGCTTGCCTGCTACACATGCGAAGTAATCAGCTCCTTATAGTTGCCATCCGGCCCTTTTTCTATTCAGCCATGGAAGCAAATGCTACCGCTTCTCGCATCGGACGTGTCCCCACCGAACGTTTAAAGAATTGCGTTGCCGCCGGAAGACGAAATTTACAACTAGGCAACCACGTGATGATGCTTGTCGATCGTCGCCTACTTATTCATCCTATCAACCATTTCATCTTCAATGCTGGCATCTGTGTTGCCCTTGGAAACCTTGTCTTATTCCACGACATGTCACCGGAACAAGTCGAGGCCAGAAATCGCGACGTTGATTTCGCCATTGACAGACTGACTGAGAGTTATGGGTCTGAAGCCGATGAACCGGGAAGCCTCGCTCTTATCCTGCGGGAGCTAAAGGCGCTGATCGAAAAGGTGACAATTTCCCCGTTGCTTTCCGATTCCGCCGCCGAAATTTCTCTACAGGCTCAGGCTATTCCCCCTGGTCAGTTCCCCGAGGCGATGCAAAGCCCTGGACAATTTCCTGCTCAGATGGGAGAAAGCTCTTCGCTTTACGACGAGCTGAGGTGGTGGATGGATTATAATTGGTCCATGTATGATGCTGCATATATGGGGGAATAGTGTAGAGTTTCTGATTTGATTACGTAGAATTAGACCTCACTCGGCTAAGGGTCGAGCTATTGGCGGCTGTGTATCTCTCTGGACCGGATTGCAATACCGTATTCGAGAGTCAAGTCTTGGATTGTGAAGGGTAGCTCTGGTTCTTGGATGTGACCCACCGTTGGAGGTGGCGCTGTGCTGACCATGATGTGGATTACGCATGGAGGTGAAGAAAATATATTGTTCAGCATCAAGAAGCGATACAGCAGCAGCAGTGCTGTAGTACACAGGGCCGATGACCGAAAACTCAGTCTCGAGTAGTGTAACTCAGATGGCAACGTGACTGTATTTGTGGGTTGCAATGGGTTGTGCAATAATCTAGATTATTAGCTTTAAATTAAATATATTTATAAGTTTTTATTTATATAAGAGAAAGAAATCAATTAAGGTAAGAGGCTTAATATTACCATATAAATATTATAGCTAAAAGGTAACCACGCAACGTGCTCAGTGCTTCCTGTTGTGCTTAGCGGGATTCCAACACTATTGGAAACAATTAGGGGGGTTTAAATTTCTATGCATTGATGGGCAGTGTTACGGTGATGATGGATATATAATTCCTCGTCTGATGGCCTTGTCCAATCCCCCTATTTATACCCCTACATGCTGAGACGCCATTGTCTTGGATTCTTGTCTTAGGCCCAGAGGCACGTAATCGTGCACCCAATATCCATGTAAGCCACACGTAGCCGTGATATGCGACACGGGGGGGGGGGGGGCC
>JASWJB010000269.1:0-60872 GCA_032433595.1 Conoideocrella luteorostrata
ATCGGGAAGGGGGGGGGGGGGGGGGGGGGATAAGACGCCGCTGGTGGTATTACTAGCAGTATGTCTTAGAGGATTCGAGCGTGTAGCCCGAGAAGAGATCGGAATACGAAAGTTGAGGGACGGAGAATACAATACTACTGTCCTTGAATCCACACACCAGAGACCCGTCATTTCTAATTCCTTAAATGCTGTCAAAGCTTGTATTTAATTATCCTCATTGTACTCCAACCGGAACACCGTAATAGAACCCCCAATACTTATCAGACACAAAAACCACCAAGGTAACACAATCATCTTCTTCTCCAACCCCACCGAAAATAGTTTCCCAGCCACCACTGCGACAATAGCCCTAACCAGCTGCTGACTACTGGCGCTCACCGCGTTTAACCGACCAAGGACGCTCTTACTGGGTGCGGAGTTACAGAGAACAATTTTGGAGCTTGGGAATGCGCAGATTCCGCAGAATGCCTTGCAGAGTAGCAGAACTACAAGAGATGTAGCTTGTGCGGAACCAACTCCTAGTTTTGAGATGTATGGCGTGAGAAAGTACAAGACTGGGTAGGTTAGTGAGACGGCGCGAAGTAGTTTTAAAGCCCCAAGCCGTTGGGCTACTGGGGGGAAGATGAATATTTGAATAATGATTGCGCCGAACCCGTACACCGCTAGGTATGTGGCTGTCGTTTGGGGGGTCATGCGAAGTCCTGCACCGGTAATGAGGATAGATAGTACGGAAGGAGTGGTGCCTCCTACTGGGAGAGCCTCCGATTGCATGTAGAGTGGTAGGAATTCGTCGAATATTTTGCTGTGTGATTGAAGGAAACATATGTACAGCATGATCCAGAGCGATTGACGCGTGAAGATGGATTTCGGAAAGAGGCTGTGGGAAGGCGATACGAGTGGACTTGTTGTTGCCGTACCGTTGTTAAGCTCAATGTTGGCCTCGCATTGTGCCGACTCGGCATCGTTGCCTGATAAGGACTGGTAGCTATAGTTTTTGGACTCTTTATCTAAGGTTTTGTGGTGTAGGAGTCGGAAGTAGAACCGACGTACTGCCGATCCAGCTCGCAAACCCGCATCATCGCCATGTTTTCCTTCAAGGGTTTCCTTATGCTGGTAAGTTACTGATCTACAAAGTGCGGATGTTTCGGCTCAAACATTGTGTTCTAACGTACCCATAGAAATAAAACACCGGCGATCAAAGACATGGTGAGAGGACCAGCTACCACAAGATTCGGCAAAACGTAAGGGAATATCGTAAGAATGCCCCTCTTGTCCTTTGCTTCGGAATGCGTGGCCGGGGCAGCGATCATGAAGCCACCAATGATGGGGCCAGCCATACTTCCTTCAATTTTACATTAGTTGCGAATAATAACTAAGACGTCAAAGACTTACCTATTGTCCACATGAGACTGAAGCACGTAAGAACTTCCCATTAGCGAACGTTACTGCTTTCCAAAAATGACGAAGTATACTAACGGGACCAAACTGAACGCTCTGGGTTGCAGCTGTTTCTGTGGCACAAGCTCTGCAACAATTGTGCTATTTCACTTAGCTTCGAGGCTCACCGACAGCGTTCTAGTCCAGACTTACTGAAGAACAGGCGTGACGCCTGTAGCGAATCCCACCAAGCCCATGACAAGTAAAACAGCCCATAGAGCAGGAGCGAAGCCGAACACGACCGCCGACATGAGAAAGATGGACGTGGCTAGTATGAACGCTGGTCTGCGTCCGCGGCGATCGGATTGCTGCCCCCATAATGGTGCCGTGAGGCCACTAGTTATGGACATTGTGGCGGAACAGACCCCGATCCAGTAGCCGATATTTTCGTCCCTGATGCCAAATTTTGGGAGGAAAAATGGCTGCACGCGGCGTTGTTAATCGCGACCGGTGGTGTCAAGCAATACTCGAGAACGGCACTTACCAGATAGACGGGGAAAGAGTTGATCCATAGGGTCATGCCGAGCCGACTTGCGCCTGCGTCCGAAAATAATGAGTTAGCGCGAATATAAAACTGGAATCAGTATACTGCAAAAAAGTCATACAAATAATTGCCAGCTGGCCGACTGGAAGCTTGTCGCTTCCACCTTTCCGCGCCATTTGATGTGCAGACTAAAAGTCGTCGCACCCGCACTCTCTTAACACTCGACAGGCTGGGGGAACATGGCAAAACCAGCGATGCAGTGCACACCTTCTAACTCGCCGTATTTATGGTGCTGGAAACATTTTCTAAGCTAAAATCTGACGAAAGCTATGTGGCAGGCAGCGTGGCCAATGGACATCCTCCCCGTCACAGGGGACACATTGCGCCCGGAGCTTATATTTAGTACCTGAACATGCGCCCAACACGGTGTCGGTGGTTGTTTAATGAACAATAACTACGGAGCAGGCATGACCTTCTTCAACACAATGCATAACCGCCATAAACCCTCAGCCAGGAAGGCTATATACCGTTTCCTCTTAAAAGCGGTCACATTTATGCCTCACTCTCGCAAATCGAGCCCTCAGTACGCGTGAACATGTACGCTTCCCATTCAATCCCGTTCTCACTCTGCAGCCCAACCGGTGCGCTAGGCCCAGCCCAGTCTCGAAAATCTTCTCCGCTTTGTCGTTTCCATTCTCCATTTCCGCTTCTGTCGATCTTCAGTGGGAAAATCGTGTCAAACTCTACATCAGCCTCAACCCGGGTGAGCAGCAGGCGGTCTACCCACGGCAATTGCAATGCCTCGCGACACAGCTCGGCGCCACCAATGATAAATACCCTCCCCAGTGCTGGAGTCGAATTGTCTTCGCTGTCAGACGAACTTGTTGATGACCCCGAACTCGAACCCGTGTAAGTGTCCGATAGAAGTTGCATTGCTTCCTGAAGACTTGTGGCCGCATGGAGAGGTTCTGTCCGTAGGTCGCCCTGCAGTCGAGGCGCAATCTTCTCGGGGTTTCGTGTGATCACCACGTTTATGCGGTCGGAATACCGCTTGGTAGGAGTTTTGTTCCATGTGTTGTAGCCAAATATCACAGCATTCATTGTTTCGGGGCGAATGCGTCGTTTTGTAGTGGCTTCGAAGTAGCCGCTCTCGCGCTTGAGCTTTGGCCATGGTAAGTGTCTCTTGTAGCTCATTCCCATGGCCTGCGTGGCGGCCACGATGATTGTGGCACTTGTATTGCCATCGTCGCTGTACATGCTCATTGCTGGGTTATTCGTTTGGTGGATGGCAGGTTTTGCGTGATGCTAAGACTGTGGCTACGCTAGTACTGTGAGGTTATTGCGAAATTGGTTTTACGATAGTGGCATAATGTTTATAGTAAATAATTGGGTCGTAGCACAATACTAGTACAATCGCTGGATAGGGTTACCGTTGTATTGCGTAATGCTGCGAGTGAGACGAGCGCATCAGCTCGGCCAACAGGGTGGCTGTGCCCAGACTGGGGGAAAAAAAGGGTCCCCTGTCGATCCGGCATGTGCCGTTCTCGAATGTCATCTCCGCTCCTCCATACTTGGGTCAATAGTGTGTGTACTGAAAGAGACGCTGTAAGACTCTACGAGAATTTAATTTCACATTTCTGCTTACCAATAGTAGTAGCATAAGCAGTAGTGTATTACATGAATTTTAGTTCATCTCTGCTGCCACTGCTAATTGTGTGTTCTTAGGGAGAGGCTGCAGGACCAAGCGGCAATTTAATTTAATGTTCTGCTTACCAGCAGCGGCAATATCGGCATTGTATACGCTCTCAAATAGGGCTGACTCATTCGGCTATTCCGTGATTGGGTGTCGCTTAGATGCGTCGCCGTTTTCCAGGCAAGGGTTTTTGGGTAAGCGTTGAGGTGGATGCCGGGTAACTAGTCTAGTATGTTTAACCCCCATGCTGGGGGTTCGCCATTCGACGGGTGTTGCTTATTTTATTGGTATTTGGCGTCTGCGAATCAGGTTACTGTGACGGCCGAGCTAGTGATGGGTTAATCTGCAGCACACGCCCACATTTTGAGTGCGTAATCATGGCTGCATTAGTGATGACCTTTAGTCCATGCGAAACCTCAGCCGCAATCTGACCAACAACCTTGTCTTCTATCTATTAACCCCAGAGTTGCGGCGTACTGGTTATGTCAACGTGCTATTGCTGATGCTTTCACAGTAGTCCAAGGGCCGAGACTTCGGACCTGAATGTAATTACTACCAGACTGTTTGGAGAGGTCCGGTTCTATTGGCAGACTCGGTCTTACGTCTAACCGCCGGTGGCGCGGGGCTGGGCTTACCCGTTTTAATATGTCAGAAGCAGGGTCTACGTATGTTCGAGAACAATTGGCAATAAATTTGAAAGGCTAACTAGTGCCCCGTAGTCTTATTCACGGAATATCCCCGCTGGGAGATCAAATAACTAGAATGGTTTCTTTAAGCCTTTACAAATGACCTCCGCACTTCCGTCAAAAATCCCCAACAGCCACCATCCAAGTTCAGCCTGGACCGTCTTCAAAAAACACGTTATTAGATGCATGTAAAGCAGGACGAAGAAACTACTCACTAATACTGAGGATGCAACATTTTAGGCCTGATTTGCCACGAAGCCATCACATGGCTCGGCAAATGCGGCGCAAAGTACGCTGGCTTTGTCGGGGTTGGCAACCGGGGCCGCCGCGGCGAGAGCAACAAGGCTCATGTGGAATAAGAATGAGAATTGCATGGTGGATTTGATCGTAGTGATTTAAATGGCGGCCTATTGTGTCGAAGTTGTAGCGATGGATAATACTTGAGTTTACAACCCGCAAAGTCGGGTAGGATTGGCCGTATTTATAGTGTAGTCTCGCGAGGCACATGTGTAAGGACAAACGTGTGCTCCGTAGTCAAGGTTTCTGTTCTCCCAAACAGAGCCACCAGGTGAGACTGGACACTAGCATGAGACTAACCATATGCAATTTGCAAGGCTTCCGGCTTAGCAATAGCATGGCCGGTCGACAATTTCCGTGTTATGACAGGGTGGTTGGTAGATGAGTTGTCGTACTTTCATGATGCTACTACGTTCACTCCTGGTGTGCAATGCTATATCGTGGCTAACGCTGCTTACATCAGCCCGCGTGCGCCTGACCCTGCTTTTATTACTTCGTACTTTGAATCACTTTCCTATCTTCTTCAGAATTGACTGAACTTTGCATGAATTCTCAAAGTCCAGCCCAGCTTGTGCAAAGCCCTTGCCCGCCATGCTCAACACAGCAGCATATGCACCAGTTGCCCAAAGCGACCAACTCCCGAGCATCACACCCAAGAAGAAGCTATTATTCTCAAGGAGAGAAATTTTGATAATTTCCATTTCGACGTTTCTATTTCTTGTCAGTAATGGGCTATGGCTATTCAGTGTCGCGCGAGATGGTGGGTTTAGACATGCAGCGGTGTCTCAATGCATGACTAACTTTGACAGATCGCATCTCCAAACCGCTATATGCAATGGAAGACGGATTTGAAAGCCAGGAGTTGAATGTCTCAGATTTCCACTGGGAAGCACTCTTTCCACGTCAGTGCGCCTTGTCATGACTTCCCTGAACATAGCCAACATTGTAGACACAGCCGGTGCGGGCGTTGTCGCACTTCCACCGTCATTCGTGAGGGAGAAGAATCTGCCGCCTTCAACAATCAATCCTCAAAACGGCGAATCGCTGTACATCATGAGTGGTTATCACGCCCTTCACTGCCTGGTACGCACACAGCTCCTCTTTCAAGCCCCCTAGTCGACCTCAATGAGAGTGTTTCTACTGACTGTGTGTGGAGACCCACGTCAGGCATATTATGCTGGGTTACTGGATGGACCAGAATTCCACGGCCCCTCGTAAGTTTTCGGAGAATACATGGCTGCATGGCGTGCATTGCATGGCGGCGATAAGGCAGGACGTGTTGTGTCACTTGGATGAAACGCTACTTGGCCAAGCGAATATTCATCAACAGCCTGGAGATGGACAAGTGAGGAAGTGCAAGGACTTGGGACCAATAAATGCATGGCTTGCAGACCACAAAGCAAGCTCATAGTTCTTTTCGCCTAGATTGGAGTTGACATCACGTTAGGCTGTCGCAAATACATAAGTACGTCAATTGCATTCTACCACATACTAGATTCGGCTCTCATAGGCTCGAACCCAGCATCAGCATGCAAGATAGAACAGTAGGTTCCCTAAATGATTGAAGAAGGCGCTTCCCATACGAGTCTGTGCAAAACTGTGGTCAAATCGAGAGCCGCCAAAGCTTTCGACAGTCGACAAGACCATCATACCCGCCACTAATCCCTGTCTCTAGTCTCTAGTGTCTCGGCGTCGCCCAGTGTGTGGCTCAATTGCATTTACGATACTCCGTAGACTTGCCTTCAATTCGCAAAGCATTGAAGTGATCCAAACCATTGAACGCGGGCACAAACTGGCACTCGGTCCGGGACCTATTGCATCACTGATGCTCTTGTTTTGTGAAGCTCGAGAGAGCAACTACGAATGGGACAGGCAATGGTAGCACCAAAAAATAAGCTACAAGCCAACAAGAATAGACAGAAACAGAAAAACGTCAAGAGAAAGAGAGAGAGGGAAAGAAGAGGTGAGGTTCCTACGCTCTCGCAGGGGAAAAAAAGAACCCGTAGTCAGCAATTGAAAAAGGAGCCATATGAGTTTTATGAAAGAAAACTCAGCCAATGCTCAGATCTTAAGCGAACTTGAGTTTGAGCGTACACGAAATCAAGGGGCCAGCTCAAACCGGACCTAATAATCGAGCTCCATCTTAACGGCATTACTTGGCCGACCCTGCGTATCCGAGGCAGTGGTTGGTCCAGACTGACGACCTTTGCTTTTTTATTAGCATATATATCAAGAATTGCGGGCAAAAATGATAAAGATTCCAACTCCAGGACCGACACCGAGGCCGATTCCTAGGTCTCGGTTGTTTGGCGAGTCGTCCGTCGGTGGAAGCTTACCCGCTGTCGTGGAGTATGTCATTGCAGGACTAAACTCCGTTGATGTGAACGCTGCTGTTGTTTCTCGTATTGACTGGGCATGTCTATTGCAAATAAATGGTTGATTGTTCAAAAATCATGCTTGCCAGGCAGTACATAGACGATGAAAAAGCCATGGTGGCCGCCAGCAAACGAGCGCTCCCGACTATTCGCACAGGGCTAAAAATACGCTTTGTTGGAGGTCGTCGCAGTTGTAGCTCAGTGCCGTAGCAGCAAAATGGCGACCGACCGCGGTCCACACCAGAAGCTGCCGCCGAAAGAGCGCAATACTCTTACAGAATATTATATTGTTGGATGTACGAAGCCGATGTGGAATAATTCTACGCGTTCAGCTCTGTGCCAAAGTTTGCTGTCCATTCTCACTAATTCTCAGAATTTACTGCGCTTCCTACTTACACGACTCACGTAAGCGCCATTGCTGGCGCAAACATCTCCCAAGAGGCAGCACGGCTCTAAGGAGCCCGTGGGATTATAGAGTTACAACGTGTTGGCACCCTCATTATCGTGGGGAGTGAAGTATTTTTTTTTTCTTTGCGGCATCGCCACTCGGGCTTATATGGCTGCAAAGCTGTAGATGAAGGTCATACTCCGTACATGGAGGTCAAAGTTGTGTAAGAAGGGGATGAGTTCCCTTTCTCATGCCTGTGTAGAGGTTAACAGCCTAGCACATTCCCACTGCATTATTCCTCTGTCTCTGCACTATAGTCAGAGACCGTCAATCCCCTATGGCTCATTGGAACGGACCCCGTCCCGCATGTCCGCGCCAGGTGACATGGCCCATCATCAATTTATTGATACGGAGTTCGGAGTATGGATATTGACATGCCCAGGCCCCCAAAGAGCAGCACACCCCATAAACAGTCGTCAGGTCGTTATTTGCAGCCCGAATCTAGCATAGATAGGGCTTACGCAGCCTTGCCCAGATTGTCGTCTGCGCAGAAGTTCACTTCTCAAACCTGGGGCTAATGCCGGTCATTACAAGAGCTAAAAGCAGTAGAGGAAGTGGCTAAATATAGAGCACGCCACGTTTCAGTTGGTAACTAGCCATGGCTACCCGAATACGCTAGTGCTTGGATCAAAGCCTCTTTGTGCGAGGTTCGCGACAACGTGATTTTCTGCCCACCAATTTTTTTAATTTTGCAGCATACATGCAGACATGGAACGAAAGATTTAAGAGGCCATGAGATGTATTGAAGAATTCCTCGTGCCAGAACCACCGCGGATGCGCAAGAGTTCTGCTTGTTGCGCTGACGGGTGTGTTACCGCCTCGCTAAGACTGATCGCATGAGGGCCTTATGCCATAGCATAGATCGTCTTGAGAGTATCAATCTCACGGGGCACACCAAATTGATTATTGATCCGACGAATTGCCATCTAGATTGAGGGTGTTGTTTAAAGGAATCTCTAACAGTCATGTTCACAAAGCCTGCTTGCTCTCTGAAATGCAATATCAATAGCAAGATATGGAAGAACCCATGCACATTTTGAACGATTCCCGCCGTCCCGACCGGGGAAGGGACCCCCCAAGACTTCTGGGGTATGGATCAGACCGGATACCGATACCATACAAAGATCTTGAGAAAACAAATCCAAAAATTTGTCGTCACAAGAAAGCAAGTGAATTATTTCGGCGCGCTTAAGAATAGACTAGAGCCGTATGAAACGCGGATATTAACACTAGCCACGGTGATGGCAGCAAGAAGGGAGCTTCAATAGCAGCCACAGCATGCCACACGGGAAGACAAACCTGGCTCGCCTGAGGAATCATACAGGAGCGCTCATCAGGGATATCAAACATATTGGGCAGAAGTTGCTCCTGGGATGTATAAAGCATGCGCCTATCTTTGAGCGATGGAAGGTTAAAGAAAGGTGAATTGATATGGTTTGGCTGGGCAGACAAAAACAGAAACAGAGATAGAGACATTCCCTGCAAGCCCTATCCGTTTCCGGTGCATTCTAACCCGTGGATGTTCGCCGACTGGCTGTACAGCGCGTGAGCCGGCGGGCAGAAATAGCTGCTCCGTAGTTTACGGTGGGAGGCATAACTTTTTTGCACACTTCAGGTATCTGCTACGCTAAGCTTTATACCACATCCTGTGGCTGCTGCCCTCCTACTATAGTTTACTGCCACAGTCCAGTGGGTGAGTGCTCCGCTGAAGGCAGCAGAGCGGTGGATGAGTTCCATAAAGCGAACGGAGTAACTACTCCATACTCCCTAATCCTACCACACTCGCTAATGGGTACTCCATAGCTGCTCCGCACAATTCCACTGCGTAGAACAGGCTCTCGACTACAAATAGAACCTCAGGGGATGTACGAGCGCCATTAGGGCCGACCGAGGCTGTTACGACGGCACGCGTTTCTGCAAGTTGGCTTCTGCCTGTCGCACCCTTGCCAGCTCTGCCAGAAAATCCCGCATTTGTAAACAGTACATTAGCAGCGTAATGCGTTCATTCTACAGCCTTGCCAATTCTAACAGCGCTCGAACACGTCAGGGCCAACTGCAGAACCTCACCATCAGACAATCTAGAATTCTATCCTTGCTGGTCTGTAGATACAATTGGAGTTCATTTCCTTCTATTCCCAAATGATGACGGTAAAGGTCGAATGATTCGTTTGTAGTTCGCCGCTCCCTGTCGTTTGGGTCACGAGGGTTGAAGCCGCCTGCAGCTTTGATCTGTTCGGGGGTCCTTCCATCGCCGCGATAAACGATTTTGGGGAGCGCCCCCTGCGGCGACTGCTCTTGGTTCCCGTTGGTGTCATTGGATAACTCAGAGGCGCGAGGTATACTCAAGGCATTTCCACACCACGTAAGCAAGGAGATGGCAACGAATAAGGTCCAAATGACCCAGTTTGACGTTTTTGTGATCATAATCGCGGTGTTGAGGCGTGAATAGAAAAGGGCCAGGAGATAATATGTATTGTTTCTAAAGAATCAAAGAAGCAAGGCAAAGGCAGTAAGTGAATGGCCTCTATATTTATATATATCTACTGCTTATGTGTTGTCGCCATCATTCTCGAGCAAGTCGTGTATCAATAATTTCTGAACCTGACTCACGGCAGCAGAACCCAGACCACAGACCGGGCAGGACCTTCACCAGGATTTATTATTCGTGCGAATATTATATGAGCCGTGTATAGTGAAGATGAACGGTTATTCGATTGCAAAGGCCGCTTTTTAATTTAGGCTTTAATAACGAAGGTTCTGTTGAAGTTTCAGCTGCATCGCATGAATTGATGCCACGTTCGCATACCTGGTCAATCTTCTAGCGGATTTTAGCCTGTGCCTGGCACCGACAGGGATCTTGACAAACTTATCCAGGCATATAAGATGTGGCTGACCCTACTATATATATCTAATCCCCTCGAGCTTATTTTAATATGATAATAAATAACGTCAGAAAAGACGGCTAGAACGCCGCCAGGCTTGGTGTCAAGTGGAGGAGAAAGGTCGCCAGCCGAACAACGGTCCCAGCGGAGCAATGGTCCCATGCACACACAATGCACTCACCCCTCAGGAGCAAGTCCTGTTCCAACACTAGAAATGACTCATGAAACGCTCCAAACTGTATGGTTTGCTTGTAGGCACAATAATCATGCTATGGGTCTTTTGCCGTAGAGGTTCGTAGGATTGCGGGTCGTTTGTTAGGAGTGATTATGAGTTTACAAGGCGTACACGTAGTGCACAGAGTAAGAAAAATGGAGTCGGTGGAGCGTAACACATTTTCTTGGTCTTCACATCTCCTTACCGTAACAAACAAGCTTAATGTCGATTATGCTTTAGTATATTATTCCGATGCTGTTTCATGTGCAGATTGGGTGTTAGTTTGTTTGCACTACTAAGCAAGCCCCGCTGCCCCTATTACACGAGCTTGCATTCTTCTATATTTTATCTACGAGGCCGCTGCAGAGAAATCTTTTCGGGTAGGAAGAGAATATTCGAAGCAGTAGCTTCGGCAGCGTTACAAATGTCAGCAAGTTGGCCCATAATCAAAGAAATTTAATTAAATGACAGCATTCTCCTCAACACATATGGATCTGTTGGTTTCGCACAGCGGCTTGCCAGGTGGAGTCGCATCTAGAATGAACTCTAGCCCCAATTCATCTGGCCTTAGCAGGCCACGGTCCATTATTTGCTGTCCAGTACGCCTGCGGCGTTAGTCTGGGCGACAAAGACGTTGCAGAGATCGTCCAGAGTGAGTATAGAAGATTAGAGAGAGATTGTGAATGGAAGGGACGGTGAATAGCAGGGACGGTGGACTTACAAAGACGAGATTCTCTGGGCTGTTTTATATGTCGCTTACTATAGTTTTGCCGTGCCGCCTGTACACACTTGCGAGAATTGTCATCGGGGGACCAAGTGACGTCCATTGGATGCAGCCTGGTGAAGGGGTTCGTCCTGTGGATATTCTACGCCACTCCTCCTACTATATTGGCAGCGTAAATATCGATCGTCTATTGCCAGTAGCTTGACGAGTCGGCCACCGTGAAGGCAAGTGGATGTATTTCGTTTGATAAGAAACTGATCTCGCAGGCTTCTTCAGCTTGTGGAAACACTTGAATTCTTGACGTCAAACACATCCTTGAATGGCTAATGGCCTGGAAGTGCAACGAAGTTGCCTATGCTTCGTATTAAAATGGGCATATCTGTCTACATGACCGAGGTGATCCTAGAATAAGAGTAGCGCTGAGATAGAAGAAAGACAGACGCAATAGTAACCTTCTGTTCCTGTCGAAGTGCGAAGCTTTGATATCTATTAGCTCTGAAGAGTAAATATGAGGAAGTCGATAATTCAGCTAGTTATCGAGATGCTCAGGAAGCAGAGCGTAGGTGCAAGGCAATGGGTGGCCGGCGGAGCTCGAAGAGTTATATACCAGAGAGTCGTCAGAGGCCGGCATTGTACGAAGTCTGCAATATTTATGGCGATGCATCAGATGACGCTCATCGCACCAAGGTTGCTAAACGATGATGGCGGCATGGGTGCATACATGGAACAGGACAACAAGAAGTTGTATTCTCCATTCCTGGGACCCCATTTCACTACCGTGACGCCAGCAGCTGCGAGAAGGGCATGTTGGATGAGAGTGCCTCAAGACACAGGTAGTCAGTCATCCAGTCCAAGGTATTGACAGATCAATCTCAACCGAAACCCACAAAAGGAACGCTATAGGGTTGATCGGGCACTGACTTATTACGTTCTAAAGCCCATTTTCGTACCCTACACTACTTACATCCACCATGGTCAGAAAGCAAGCTCGGCCGCCGATGCGCAATACTAAGCGAATATGCTCCCTCCTGCCGCGCTTGGATTCTGGGCCATGGCGTGCTTCATGCGTCTGACGAAATGTGCGGAGGCAACTAACAGGACTGTTTTTTTGTCAAAGTGGGGTGGTTCTTCTTCCTCATTCTGTCCTACTTCTTTTTCCCACTTCCCCGTCTCTTTCAAGTGCTAGTACTCCTCAGCCTCATCCTGTCTCTTCAACAACACCAATTGCAAGCTGGAAAAGTTTCGTCAGCAAATATCACAAGAAGTTTGTTCAGCGCATTAGGATAGATTACGATTTTTGTATGAAAATCATCAACCTCTTACACTGTTACCACACGTTTGGGCACCCGCGAACTCCACACAGCCAAGCTTATCCCCCCCGGCCAAATAGGAAGTAGAGCGCGAAGCAGACGTTTATGACGCGCATCTGCTATCCAATTCTAGATGCTGTTTCGCTGCTAAGTGTCACGGAGACGCTTACCCTGGAACCGGGTAAGGAGGGCAAGGGATTCGAGATAGCCCTAGGCGTCTACTAAGAATGTTTATGAAGGACCTTTAGCATCTTAAACGTTCAAGCCCGCTACGATTGGAGGAACCTGGTTTTCAGATGTTCAGATGCTCCTGGAGAGGATACAACTTCAAAGACTATTATGGTTTATTTCTATGGAGGGGCTTTCGTCCAAGGTGATGGGCGAATAGAGCAATATGGATCTGTTGCGAAATATTTTCTTAAGGAAAAGAGTGCTGATGCTGTCTTTTCATTGCAATACCGTCTTTTAGGGCATGGGGGCACGAATCTGTACCCAGCCGCGCTTTGGGACGCACTATCAGGGTAACTATTCCTACTGGACGACCTCCGTAAGCCACCTAGCTAGATTATGATAGCGGGCGATAGCGCTGGCGCCAACCTTGCAACGGCCCTACTGCGCTATCTCTATGAGTTTAGATCTACTATTAACATATCTACACCCAAGTGCGCCGTGCATCTCTCGCCATGGGTTGAGCCCTTCTACTATAATGTACGGAGTAGCAGATAACCCACACCGCAGCACCGACTTTATCCCTGACACGTATGGCAGTCAGTTGCCCTCCTTCTGCCTGTTTGCTATGGCGCTATTTGTTTTTGGAGGAAGGGGTGAGCAAGATGCTGCAGTCCCACCACATCTCGGCTCCATGCCGCAAAAGTTCATGACAACCAGTCTGGGGGAGCACACGCATACGCGGGAAGCCGCCCCAATCCTGAGACCAATCCGTACATCACGACGCCGGGCAACCCGTCATGCGGGTGAGAATTTACACAAACCCTAGCTCCGCCCAGCCACAGCGACTGGGGGTTCGTGTAATTCTTCACCCGCCTGCCCAACGCCTGGTCCTATGTTCGTGAATGCGGGAACAGCGGAGTTATTTTTCGAGCACATTGCACAATCGGCTGCGGAGATGCTTGACGTCAAGGTTAATGTCGTGCACTGCCAGTACAAACGGCGGTGATCATGGTACGACACCGACAAGATATAGAGGCCCTTGCAGTTGAGGTTACTAGTAAGACAATCAAATTTGTTGCCAATCAATGCAGCTATGTGACACGACGCTGACAATTTCGGGCCAACCTTGACCTGATTCCGAGCTGACAGATGTCAATTTGGGCTGCAACCCGCTGCTGCAGGCCAGGAAACAAACCCAGTTGCTACACCATGAGCTCGTACTGTTATTTCAGCCCCTGTTGCACTATTTACAACTTGAAGTACTTGCGTTCTTGGGGCCTGCAAGACACACACTTTGAAGTGGAACCTTGATAATACACCGCCTCATGTCGGGCATGAACATAAAGGCGGCACGCGGGTCACGAAAACAGTGGTCGGTCAACCAACGCCCCTTCATGTTGCAAGAGACTATTAACAAATGGACCCAATCTACTCCGTATGTCTAGCTGGCTTAAAAGCGATATGGAGAGAGAGGGTAGCTTAGCAGGGTACTAGGAGCTTTAATGAGTTAGCTATTGATGCTATTTTTATTAAATTCACGCTCCAATTACGACAGTTGTGATGCATTTAATTAAGAAGGTCAAATTGAGGAATATGTGCAGAAGCGGCCACCGTTTGCTGGCCCCACGCGGGCGGCAACCTTGGCTCAATCGGTACTCTGTACTCTGTACACCGGACTGCGTACTCCGTACGGAGCAGTTACATTTGGCGACGACATCGCAAACGGCTGGTTCGGAGTGTTAGTACAACGCTATTCGCTATTTCAGGCTAGGTTGCCGTCGGTGGATATCTGCGCAGTGCAACAATAGAATTGGGATCGTCATTAATTATTCCGTAGATTTATCGGAGTCTGATGGCGTCTCCACCTCGTGTTCGGATCCACTTGGGCTTTGTTTTATTTATGCACGACTTCGTACCCGTTACGGAATGCTCCTGGCAATCGCCGCGAATTGCTGCATTTAAACGCCGCCGATGTCGTGCTATTCTATACCATAGAGTAGGCGGAGACTAGTATGCTGCTACGCTCCATCTATCGTAAGTACTCCGTATAACACTTGGCGTTGCGGGTAAACTGTGTGTGGTGTGAGGAGATTGGGAACGGAGAACAGGCCCCCTGTTGGCAGCTCCGGTGATGTAGATTGCGTGGTGCAGCGCCTGTATGACCGACAATCTGCTGTCCTTCCACAATAACGGTGCTTCTGCGGGAAACCGGAATTCGTCGGGATGCTATTGTGGCAGAGGAGGCAGGACATGCAACAGAACCTACGGGGCCCCCATTCTTGGAGTATGCCAAGATTCCGGCCGTGCTGTGTTGGTTTTCCCGCCACAGCAACACAATTTCGGCATCCAGCATGCCTCATTTTAAGCGGTGAGTCAATCAATGGCGTCAAGGAATTGCGGCTGTTCTCGGTACTATTGGACGAGGCAAGCTCAGCTCCAGAGTCTCTGGAGTGCACATGTGTTCTCCAGTCAATGCTTTGCCTGTGCGCACGGTGTAAAGTGTATCCCGCAAGTTCTGGTGTTTGCACGGAGCATAGAAGCTGTGATACATTGAGATTATTTCATGGCATATTATTTATTGAAAACGTATCACAAGGCCAGGGCTACTGCACTGACTCCCCAGCACTTAAGGCTCGCCAGTTGGCCACACTTCTGTCCTTCAACCCCTTCCAAGCTTGCTCGTTGTCCGCACTTTATCTTCCAACATCAATTCCAAGCTTACCCGTTATTCACACTCTGTCCTTCCGTATTCTTTCTTCCACATTATATCCGTCAACTCCAACTTCAACCACGGTGAGCATGGTCAACACGTACATCACAACTCCGAGTTGGACTATAGCACCGCCTCCAGATGGCCCGATCAAGCTTGGCCATCTTCTCCTTGCTGACACGGGAGAGGATATGTTTAAGCCGGTGAACCGCAAGTCAATCGTTCCGTTACCCTATGAAAATGTGACCACTGTGACTGGGTTCAAGAAGTCCCGTTCCGAGCTCACGTCCGGTAACGCGGGCATTGCTGCGAAGATATTGGGACTTCTCGGCATCGGTGGAGATGCGGGCATGCTCTACGAGAAAGGTCGCAACGACGTCTTCACTTGCGAGAAGATTGACACAATGGAGTTCGAACCTACGACAGAATACATCGCTGAGGTAATGAACTCGGCAGAAATTCAGATTTTCATGAAGGAGTGCAACTATAAAGCGCCCTTGTACTTGATCACTGGTTTCAAGATCGCAAGGGGAGCTACTCTTGAATCAAGCAGTAGTGAAGGGTATGGCCTGCAGATTAACGGCGGCCTGAAGTCTCCCATTTTCTCTGCAGGGCTGGATGGGAAGGGGAACATAACGAAGGAATCCGAGAGCTTGGAGCATTTTGCGGACTTCATCATGGCGTTCCGGGCCAGGAAGATTTGGTATGAGAATAAGGATGTCATAAAGGACAAAGCTCACCACAAAGATGGGTCCATGTATGACGAACCTGACCGCAGCATGGTGCTCATGCAGGACGGAACGCATGAGCGCAAGAGTCCCAATCGTACCCTGCAGATAGGTGGCTATCTTCAGTTGTCGGATTTCCCCTCTGAAATGGGGCTGACCACAGAAAGTGGTGTTGAGAACGGAGTTGAAATTTGTTGGGTCATTCCAAACACTCACCTAGATTTTGAGTAATTCTCGTTCCTAGGAGCTCATGCTCGGCCTTAGAATTTTGAGGTAGACTTTAGTTGAATCATCTGAAAATGCTACGTCTGTATGCTAGATCCTATTACAGTCGATTTAATCGCCATGATAGGCGCAGGGAAAGCTTCTTCGGATTAGTTGATTATGCTGCTGCCGTTAACGATGCTGCTATTTACAATACTACTGACCATGTTCTTGTTGCCTTACGCCGAGCTTCTTCCATGGCAGAATCTCACCGCCTGTTTTCTGTATCGTAGGGCTTCTTAATACCACATCTTCGCAATGCTGTACACCACAATATCTCGTGAATTTCATCGATTAGTTGCAAAATAAAGTAACAAATTATCCAATCTGAGAGAAGAAAAAAATTGATCACCACTTTGTGCATGCTCATTAAAGATGCGAAGTGGGACGCTACGCTTCTCCCTGCTTGCCCTCGCCTTGCTTGACCGCAAATCTCACGCAAATGTCCGCTTCCCCTGATCATTACGTGTCGTCCTTCAGTGCTTCCTTGATCTTCGATTTGATATCGCTCGTCGTAGATTCCCCATCCCAAAACTTTCTCCAAGGGGTGACATATCTATAACCATCAGAAGGCACCGACATAGCCCGCAAGATACTTCTCATTCCTGCTCGAGAGAACACTTTTCGCCGGTGCTCGTCCGACAAACATCCAGAGTACTGCAGAACATTGGCGATGATACCTACCAAAATAGGTGTAGAGAACGACGTTCCGGATTTGCGAACACCAGGCTCCCAGACCGATTCAATTCCCACTCCCAGCGTACTAAAGTTGTCACTATCTGACTTTGGGGCAGGATCCATGCCGCTCTTGTTTCCGTTTCCATCTGAAGCATGGACGCAGATAACCTTGTCCATTCTCGCGGGAAAACTTCTCCTAGCGTTCCCGCCGGAGTTGGAAGCCGCAGCACAGACAATAATTCCGTTGATTTCGGCGAGTTCAATCTCTCTCTTTATGCCGTCGTGGTCACTCAACAAGCCGAAGGAAATATTGATCAGGTCAACTCTACATTCACGCGCCCACCTGATTGCCTGATCACCTCAATGTCAGTCTCGCATCAAATCAACACCGGTTCGTACGTACATGGATTAAATGGTCTCTGCCATAATGTCCTTTGGTCTCTGATATTTTTCCAATGTATATATCTGCCCCCGGGTGCATCTGTAGCAGTGAGGCAGCCACGTCAGTGCCATGGCCATATGTATCAACACCAAGATCTCCAACGAATGACTTGATTTCCCGGAAAGGTGAATCTCGTTTCTCTCTGTTCATTTTGATACCCCTGAAGAAAGACTTGTCGACATCGATGCCGGTATCCAAGATGGCAATACGAATTGGGCGACTGTTGGGAAGACTGTTGGGAAGACTCTTGATGTTGTTCGTGTAAAATTCTTGACCACGACTAAAAAAATCGTCGGCATGGCCACATCTGCTCGACAGTTAGTCTTATTCCATGGTTCTCAAATAGTCAAGAAGCTCCTACAATTTATTAGAGGCATCAAGAAGATCCCTGTCATCATACAGCTGCACACGTTGTCTGTCGAGTCCAAAAAGTTAGCCAGTGCTACATAAACCAGGAGGTTTACCAGGGTAGTGTTTTCAACCTTTCTGACGTGCTCGAACTTTGGACCAACCCTGGCACGAATATCTCGCGCGGACAGTTGGGTTTTGAAAGATCAAATGGATCGGAAGAAAAGTCGGCTTTTCGATTCTCCTCGAGGTTATCAATCACACTCCGGAGAGCGTCCAGGCACGTGGTTTCTTCATCGGGCTTGCCCGGACCCTCAATATCATGCAGACTAATGTTGAGACAGCATTTTAGCGCTTCATAGTATAGTGACCCGGTATTCTTAATAACCAGGCGCTTTATTTGCATATTCGTCATGATGGCACTTAGGCGATGATTGATGTCGGAACCGAGCTCCAAGTCTGCCACAATGTGCCCGAGACCAATCTCGAGAATGGCCCTTCCCAATGAAGTGAGTAACGGGAACTTGACAGCATCTGAAGGCTTGGGCTTCTGTTGCTGATGCAGGGGAAACGTCAGGAAGGGATTATAAACTTCCATGATTTCGTTATTTGAAGAGTCGAAGAGAAATAAAATGTCCCTTGTAGTCCACTCTTCTGGCGTACCAACAAGATACGCATGAAGAAGTGTATAAGACAAGTTGGTCGCAAGCGCAAATCTATCATATCGTTTCAACGTAGGGCCGTCATGGTTCAGAATGTCGTATAAGGAGAGTGTCCGAAGGTGGGGGTATGCGTGTGGGACCGCTGATGGATCTCGTATAATGTAGCTGTCGAAGGCTGATGTCTCCAGCGTCCGTCTCGGCTCACAAGATTGCTGAACAACTTTACAGAAGTCAGAGATGTTCAGCGGCTCGAGACTTTCAGGTCTAAAATTGATCTTGTGGTCATTATGGTTCATTGACAATATGTGAGGCTGGGTACTCACGACCGAGGATTAACTGTACATGTTATCTCCTGCCACTTGTCCTGCGTAGAACACTTAGATATAAATATTCCACGTCGGTTGCAATCGGTGGCTTCGGGATATCGAATCTGGAGCATTGCTAAGTGATCGGGCTCGCATTCGGAGCTGATGTTATTCCTCAATACGCTGAAGAGGTCAGCCAGGCACTTTTGTGCTCGCTCCAGGTCATGACACCGAACTCGACGCCCCGGGCTTTCCGGTATTTCCCATTGAGTTTCCGTTTCTTCAAGTGTTTCGCATTGAGTTTCCATTTCGTCAAGTGTTTCGCATTGAGTTTCCGTTTCGTCAAGTGTTTCGCATTGAGTTTCCATTTTTGCACGTGCCGCTATCATCAATTCTCGTCGGGTTTTCCGGATTTGAGATCGGTCTTTGAGTTTACTTTTACCTTTAGTGGACACTGCAAATTCCAAGAACGCCGAAACATCCTTTGAAGAGACGTTTTCTTGTTGCATATTGTTGAATAACGCGTAGAGCGCTAGAGAGTTGGAACCGAACAATCTGTCTTCGACAAAAGTTAATAAGAGAACTCCATGGCCAGAACAGGCTCATATCCCACTTTTGTCTCGCTCCGTCATGTTTGACGCGCTCCCAACGCCCTAGATCAGAGATAAATGACGTCAGTGATTCAACCATACACCAAAGGGATAGCCATACTGACCTCAGAATCTTGGTTCCTTGCCAATGCAGAAAATAGAAAGGCCGCTTCAGTAATCTTTTGGTCGAGCAAGATAGATTCAGACCTGTTAGGGTACCCCGGGACCTCTGTTTCTTCGTCCAAACTAGGAGGTAGGTAGTAACGATAGAAATTGACGATTCCTTGATGAGTGATCCTATCGATACACAATTCCGGCAGATTTGGGTCATTTAGGAGCTCACCAATCCAGTTATCTAGTGCTGACAACACGCGACGAGGTTCATCCAAACGCGGAAGCTTAGGGCCGTCACGCTCGATTTGTGACATGACTTTGGCTCATGCTCTCACAGTGACGAAGGGGCGTGAAAAACTCAGGGTTCAGGAGGAAAAGTCTGTCGTAGAACGGTCTGAAAACTTCCCGATGTATCTGTTATTGCGGGTTGCACAACGGGGGGTAGGGGGGGGTGCGCAAGTGATCTGGTTCAAATGCTTCTTGTATAGTATCTGTCTATCTAAGAAGAGGAAAAACAAGGCACGGTGGGAGGCTCGATATCGCAGTATAAATATCGCGGCCGAAAGGTGACCACGTGACTCGCTCCATGCTTCTTGGTGTGCTTGGCGGCAGGATTCCAACAGTTATAGTTACGCATGTCACCATGTACAACTAGGTCATAAACCCTTCCCTAGAATACGGAGAGGCGTGACAAACTCAGGGTTCAAGAGGAAAAATCTGTCGTAGAACGGTCTGAAAACTTCCCGATGCATCTGTTATAGTTACACATGTCACCCTGTACAACTAGGTCATAAACCTTTCCCTAGAATAGGGAGAGGCTCTAGGCATTGTGCTGCCTGAGTACCCGGGTAACTGCTCAGGTTCCCGATATGAAATACGCCTCACCATGTATGCACTGCATGTACTGCATCCCCGTACCCCATACTAATTAGTACGGAGTTCCACACAGAAAGCCGAAAACTGGCAACTATGCTGCCTCGTCCCTGCGCGTGCATTCCAGACGGTCTGAGAATTTCCCAATATAGTACACCAGCTTGCTGTTTCCATTAATATCTGCAACATCAGCAGCGAAGCCGGTGCTGTACCAAGCCAAGAGGAGAAGAAAGCTGGAATCCGGGGACGAAGGAAATAAGGGATGATGGGCGAGGGGTAGCCTCACGTTAGCTAACTTGGGCCTTGATCCACGAGACAAGACAAACTTTACACCTGTCATAAATCATGCATAAGGTACGCGCTAGCTATTCTTGTCGGCCAATCTCATAGAAAATTATGGGTGCGTGTCCACTTTGCAAAAAATCCCCGGTTTGTCAGTATCATCATGTACGTTCGGTGTAAGCTGCCTGAAACAGGTGTCGGCCCAAAGCAAACACCCACCACGCACGTACACTGGTGTCTGACACACAATCAGTGACGGTAACTTCAATTTCGTAGGAGACTTCAATTTCGCTCAAATTAATTTATTAACCTCTCGTACGTCGCGAGATCAAATGGTCTGTGAATCAAATGGGAGGAATAAGAGCGCGGTTGCTCATTTAAATGTAATAAATAAGCATAATGACACCCGGACAGCGATCCCGTTGAAGACACAATTCAATTCTGTCGGAGCAAGCAATTCAATTTGTGACGATCGTGGCGTGAGCGTCTCTCAGTGCCCAAGTAAGCGGCAAACACCCTTCTTATAGACGATCCATTTGATCTTAACTGAATTGGTCAAGCCTGAGCCTCGCGTGAGGCGGCATCCTCCACAGCAGAGGATCATTTTCGCCCACAGAGTGTGTAGAAGCAAATTCCGCCATTTTCTGATGACCAAGATGGTATTGTGTAAAAAATGCACATAACTTAGTGCCTGGACTACAGGCCAAGTTTATTCCTGCTACGGCTACCTTTCTTAGCGTGTAAAGCCTCGTATTAGAGCAGTATATCATAGACAACGAGGCTAAAGATAACCTTCTGCTCGCGATCTTAACTTTGTGGTGCTGTAAATTACTACGACTACAGAGTGTACTATACGGGACCTACTAGTACTACCCCTACAAGTACGCAGCGCGAGCATCGCACATGGCGTCACTATTATAATGTATTTTGTACCGTGCATAATCGCTGATAAAGTTTGCCTCGTTTCGTGCATCAGGGCCTAAGCTTAGCCCCATTACAGAGGCACAAATCCCAAGCCCACTCTGCACGTTTTGCTGACGATTTCCAGTGCTGTGCTCGGCAACGATCTGTCCCCGCAATTCAAGCAGCTGTACAGAGTACTCCGTACTCCATACGGTGGTACGGAGCCCCGAGCACTGAACACGGAGTAGTTAGTGTGCTACCTTGGACCACAGAGTGTGAAGAAGGGCAGAACGGCGCATTCATCACTTGATCATAGATGTTCAGTACGAAGTAGGTATGGAGTATAAGAGGGGCTCCTGCCCCTTAGCTTGATTTAGAATAAAGACCATGCTCCGTACATAGTCGCCAAAGTGCCTCCTGTGTTTATCACGCCAATACAAGAGCTTGCTTCCAATTATCCGTTACAACCCAAGCGCCAGAAGACCGCTTTTTTCTGTTACATATTAAATTGGACGAGTCAAACGACTGTCTATTCGTCCAACTTCGCCCGAATTGCTGTACGGCGATCTTCTGTCACTCGGAAGGTGTCGCTGCGTCAGCGTGGCTTTGCCCCCAGACTATTTAGCTCGAGACGATCCCCCGGTTAGATCGGCGCAATGACCGAACAAATCCCCGCACCATGGATGCCAGTGGCGGCTCTCGGTGCCAGGATGAGACAGATACTTTCCTTGGTCAATGAATGTACAAATCTTTTCACTAAGTGCTACGCAAAGCCTCAGTGTCTCCCTCTCAAAACGCACCAGATGGTGGAGCTGCTGCATGACAAGTTCGAAGGCTGGGTTTCCATGCTCAGGGTACGCGCTAGTTACGACAAGTCACTTGACAAGAGACTGGAGTATTCCGATGATGTACAGCATCATGTCGTCGAGTTGCTCGAGTTGATACGTCTAAGCCTCGATATTAGTAAGTTTGATACATACCCGATTACAACTGATTTTTCTGTTGTTTTTTTGTTTTTGAGAGGGCGAGGGGGACCGTACTGCTCCTGCTGTTGTTGTTGCCGTTGTCGTTGCCGAATTTCTATGTGTGACGCGTCTCTCATGGACTCATCTCAGTGGTCACAAAATCAGCCGAATTAGACTGGCTATACCCTGTTGGAGAACATTGACCAGCTTTGTTGTTTTTATAAGTAAAATTTCTAACCCTGATTGTTCAGTCACGGCCAAGCACCTCCAACAGCCTCAGCACGATCGACCTGGCTGGCCGAGTTTGGAATACGTATTGAAAATTGAGGTTACTCCTGAGGACGCCGTGGACGTTTTGCGAATCATCATGGAACAGCTCCGAGAACTAGTCTGGAGGATCTACGAAAGTCCAATTTCAAGTATTAACAGTCGTTACAGAGCTGTTAGAGAGAATCGTGCGGACGAGAAGTACATCGAGATTGCCATGCTGCTTGTCAATTCCCAATACAGCACCGCGGCTGTATCCCTGCGCTCTAGCCTTGCTCTTTCCATGGAAGACAGGCGTCAGAGACTGCAATATATCAGACGGCACTCTCAATACTTCGCCTCCATGAACAACGGAGGCTGGCCTCTCTTGACTGAGTCGCCGCCAATCGGCGGGTCTGAAACCTCCGCCAGCACTTCTGCTGATTCTTTGGGGTCTCATTGGGAACAAGAGTCTCAACTCAGTGGTGATTCTTCCCCGTCTGTTACTAGTGCACCCAGTTTTGGACCCTGGCAATTTCCGGTTATTCATCGTAAAAGAGGCAATGGAGGGGCTGTAGTCTCATCTTCAAAGGGAATCACGACTGAGGCGGTGGAGAGTTTGGACAACTATCCAGAGCCCCCGGTGATGGGACTGAACGAGCCATATACGAGCTGCCCATTTTGCTTCCAAAGACTCTCTGAGTCAGATCTGACAGATAGCAATTGGCGGTAGGTTGAGAAAACTTCGCTGGGCATGGAGGCGATGTGAATGCTGACTAGCAGCAGACAGCATGTAAACAACGACCTCAAACCGTTCGTCTGCATCTCTAAGAAGTGCCTTCAGCCGGTGCAGGCTTTCGAAACATTGGACGTTTGGGCCAAACACATGAGGGAGGAACACTCGTCGAACAAGCCCAACGGGCTCAAATGGACACAGCTGATGTTCGTGCCCTGCTTCTGGCAATGTGCGAGCGGTCATCCGAGGGTGCTATGTAAGTGCGACGCCGAGTTCGATGCCCACCTGACAAGCGAACATGGCCACTGCGATGACGAAGAATTGAGTTTCATCGTTAATACGGCCATGAGGAGACAAAGAAGAATAGGCGAGCAGATCTGCCCGTTCTGTGACGATGACGTCTCTGAAGAAAACCAACCTGGCTCAGCGGAAGCTCCTCCGAATCCATCGAATTTAGCGAGCTTCGAACATCCAACCAAGCTGGACAAACATATCGCCGGTCACCTTCTTCATCTGGCATTCGAGAGTGTAAAGGGTCTTGATGCTGGAGGGGATGACCATACTTCTTCCTTTGAGAGCATTCAAAGTATCGACGGGGAAGAAGCATTGTGAATTCGACGAAGCTACGATTAGCTTTTTTCAGGGCCCCAAACAGTTGTAATTATGCTGCAAATTGCTAGGCTGGATTCTATCAAGCGAGCAGATTGCCGACTAACGAGAGGGAGCCATCATTGAGACTCCGGGTAACGCTAGACAAACGACACTATCGCGAACTGCTATGTAGGGGTAGTAGATGGAGGCAGTGGAATTGCTCCTTGGCAATGGGGCTAACACGAACCAACATAGCAATAACGAATAGGTACCGCTGGAATGTGTACTTGAGAAAAGGAAATGGTGGACCAATAGAGCCGCTTGATATGAAGGGGAGAATCGGGAAAGTGTTGGTGTGCAGCGGCAAAGGAGAATACAGACCTACCAAATCATAAAGAGAAAACCTTTCACAACAAGAGGTGCTTAGCTACCTGATATCGTGGATATTTGAAAGGCACAAAAAAATGAAGGGGGAGCGGGAGGGGGAGCGGGAGCGGGAGCGGGAGCTGGAGTTAATATGATTTTCTTGCTTACCACAGTGCTGCATTATGCTGTTCATTCTTTGTTCCACATTGTGCTGTTTCATTCTGCAGATTTGACATGAACTCTGTTCACGGCACGGCCATGACTCACACCGCGCTCTATGGCGTAGATGCATCACAGTGAATGTCGAACTGATAGTTAATATTCACTGGCAAGGTATAGCCGGCATCTAATGCAGTATAGGTATGAATTGGGGCAATTCTATAGGCAACGGAGATGAATGCTGGCTTCCTATAATCATCTGTCTATATATAACGCTCTTATCTTAGTCCTTGTACGCTAAGCCGCACGCTAAGCCGCACGCTAAGCTGTGCGCCAAACTGCTCTATCTGTACCGTGGCTGTACGGGGCACTGCGTACGCTGGACTGCACTCCACGCCGAACTACAGTACCCCCACTGCCCCAGCAGTAATTCCAAGCCTCCCACCCTGCGCAGTACTAGTACGCGATTTCGATTTTCACAGCTCGAAATGGTTGGAGCCCACTAAGTTCTGTGTTAATCACTGCGCATACGTCGCTAAATCGCACACGAAGGTGCCCATGAAACTGCACACGGACTTGTCCACGCGTCCTGGCAGATTAATCGAGACATCCGGGGCAGCGGCAGAGTTGCCCGATGTCTCGCTTAATTCGTCGGCATTATGTGCTTATGTCGGCGGTGTCATTAGGAGTTGTCTTTTCAATCTTAACATGGCTGCTTGTAGAGTATTTGTTTGCCTGTCGTCATGTCGTAGGGCGGCGGAGGTGGTTCCCCTGTCGAGTACTCCGGACAGTTGCGATTAAAAGATGCTCAGCTCATCTCTTTCTTCCCACTATCGCCATCCCCCAGCCAGCTGCACCCTCCATTTTGGCGTACAGTCATAACCGAGCCCCCTTGCCACTCGACTCAGGAGCGCCGCGCAAAATCCACCATTTCGTCGCCGGCGGTAGATAGATAAATTAAATAATTATAGCGGCTGGTGGGCGGCCCCATCTGAGGAGCTCAGCCCAACAGGTGGAGGTGAGAGAGAGTGGACAGACCCTCATTACGGCATGATGTACGGAGTATGTTTTACGGATCTCCCGACCGACGACGATCTCGTCCGTAGCAAGACGTCGTCTGTTTCGTACCGCGGCTTTTATAATAACTCTGGCTGCCTAGCAAAGTTGATGTCCTCAAGTTCGACTAATAGCGAGGCATAATTCAATCTCTCCGCCGCGTCTAGCTTTGTATTGCCGGCTGGATAACCAGCTCTACCTACCAAGCTAATGAAGTGTTGCCTCGGCGGGCTTTCCGGCACACCAAATTGCTCGGTAACCGCTGCAACGTAGATGCCATGACCATTATCAAGATATTACATCGTCTCATAAAATTGTGCCTCAATACTCGATTTTGTAGTTTGGCACGCTCGTCGCATCTATTTTCGCGGCGACCCATCGAGGATTCGATCAGCGAACAGGGCGTAGTCTGTGACGGCCGCGGATGACTCACTTAACTAACCTGCTGCCCCCCGCGCGCGGAGGAGCCGTCTTATGGCTGACTCTTCCCACCCCTACTTGCCGCCAAACACCAAAATTGTTGTCATTCCCAAGGAATATGCCGAGCCCTGTTACTTTGACGGGGGAGGCGTTCAGCCGAGCCCAATTTGAGTCGCTGCTGAAACGGCGATTTTTCTTTACGGAATCCTTCGAAATCTACAGAACCGCACCAAACTTCAAGGGAGACAACAGGGGCCTGTACGACTATGGGCCACCTGGGTGTGGCTTGCTGGCAAACATCGTCAATGAGTGGCGAAGGCACTTCGTCATCGAAGAGAACATGCTTGAAGTCGACTGCACTGCTATTACGCCAGAGGCAGTCTTGAAAACCAGCGGCCATGTCGATAGATTTGCAGATTGGATGTGTAAAGATCCTGTGAAGGGCGAGCATCTACGCGCTGATCACCTCGTTGAGACTGTACTGGAAACAAGACTAGCAAATAGCAGATTGGCTGTCGGTGATGGCAAGAGCAAGTTGGATAGATTAGACGTTGCCACGGTCCAGCGGTACGAAGATATTCTTGCCAAAGTAAGACCAACACTACCAAATGGTACCACATGACATGCCGCATCTAACGTGATGCGCTAGATCGATAACTACGATGGCCCTGAGCTCGGGAAGCTTATCCGGGAGCTGGATATCAGGAACCCCAATGGCAATGGTGTGGTCGAGGAGCCAGTTGCGTTCAATCTCATGTTCAAGTCCACCATCGGCCCGAGCTCAGCTTCCCCCGTGTACTTCAGGCCCGAGACGGCTCAGGGTCAATTTTTGAACTTCCGAAAGCTCTTGGACTACTGCCAGGGATCAATGCCCTTCGCGTCCGCTTGCATCGGCAAGTCGTACCGCAATGAAATCTCCCCGCGATCAGGCCTGCTTCGAGTCCGGGAATTCCTCATGGCAGAGATTGAACACTTTGTCGACCCGGAGAGCAACAAAAGCCACGAGCGCTTCGGCGAGGTAGCTGAAATGGAACTGCCCTTGCTAGATAGGAAAACGCAACTTTCTGGGAAAACAGCCATCACGCCCATGCGGATTGGCAAGGCCGTCGAGACGAAGTTGGTGGACAACGAAACTCTCGGCTACTTCCTCGCGCGGGTATATTTATTCCTGCTAAAGATAGGCGTGGATGCAAAAAAGCTGCGATTTCGACAGCATCTCGATAACGAGATGGCTCACTACGCGTGCGACTGCTGGGATGCTGAGCTCCTCACTAGCTATGGCTGGATTGAGTGTGTTGGATGTGCCGACCGGAGCGCATACGACCTGACTGTTCACTCTCGGGAGACCGGAGCCCCACTAACAGTCAAAGAAGCCCGCGCTACGCCCCTAGAGATCACAGAGTGGACGGCAACACTGGAAAAGAAGCTTGTAGGACCCCGATTCAAGAAGGATGCCAAGATCATTGAGCAAGCAGTTGGCCAATTAGGTCAAGATGATCTCGCAAGACTGGCTGCCGAGCTGGCTAAAAACGCCGTCATCACAATCTCCACAGACAAGCTCGCCAATGGCGCAAACTCCGCAGAGCTTTCGTCCGACATCTGCTCCATTAAACAGGTCACTCGCGTGGAGAATACGCGCGAGTACACTCCGAACGTTATTGAGCCGTCCTTCGGTATCGGCCGAATACTTTACAGCGTCCTGGAACATGTGTATTGGTGCAGGCCGCAGGACGCCGCTCGGGAGGTACGCATAACGAAACCTAACAATCGTTTTCCCTGCTAATCCTCGTCTTAGGTTCTCTCTTTGCCTATCCTCGTGGCGCCTACGAAAGTCTTGCTCGTGCCCCTCTCAAATCACGCTGGCTTCAAGCCTGCCGTAAAATCGCTTGCTGCTCGGCTTAGGGCTTTGGGTATTGCCAACATTGTAGACTCGTCAAGCGTTTCTATTGGCAAGAGATACGCAAGAAATGATGAGCTCGGCACACCACTCGGAATCACGGTGGATTTCGACACTCTAAAAGACGGCACTATAACGCTACGAGAGCGTGACTCTACAGTCCAAGTACGGGCGTCCGAAGACGATATCATGGACGCGACCAGGAACCTCCTTTCCGGAATGGAAACTTGGAAGCAAGTGTCTGAGAGGCTGCCAGCATTCACTAGGCAGAGTGTAGACGAGTAATTCATACGCCCGGTTCCGTCCATCTCCCACATTCCGGTAAGCATACTGATACGTACCGCGAATCCATATTGTCTTTTTTCGCGCTTATTTTCCGTCGTGACTTTGAGCAATCTACTCGCCGCCTAGGCTTACACCCAGTTTGCCAGTGTGATGTAGCAGTTTGCAAAAAAAGGGGGGCTGCTAAAACCTCGACGATTGTGCTCGGTGTGCAATGGTCGAAGTACCTCGTCATAGTATGCTCCAGTTGGCTTAACATCCCTATGGACACATGTCGGCGGGCTTACCTGGATCTAGGGAGTAGCTAACACCTTTTCACCCAGTGAGTGACGCTTGACAGTCAACTGTGTGGGTAGATTGTGAACATTAGAGTGGCAATGTCCTGATTCGGAAAGTGGCTAATGGCCCCTGGAGCCGTCCTTCGCTAGGCGGGCGTTTTTATTGGAGGTGGCCTTGCGGGCGGCGTTCCGCCAAGATACCCGGCTATAAATAAATTCCAATGAAGTCTGGCAGGACACTCTATGCCCCGCAGGCAGAGAGACAGTGCCTTAGCCCCAGATGTTGTCGGAAAAGCGAAATCTCACCCCAAGCACACATGAAAACAAATATAGCTAGGGCACGTACTTTGTATAAGAAGACCAAAACATAAATTAAATTAAATTAAATTAAATTAAATTAAAATAAAAACAGGATAACAACCAGCAAAAGCGCCCGGCGCACAACCACAGCCGAAGCGTAGGCTCCCATCCTCATTGGCAACTAGTTAGCGGTGGTGGGCTGACAGGCATGCGGCCCGCATGGGCCCATATCTTTAAACGAGCGGACGACTGAAAAGCCCAGTCATGCCCCCCACTGGTAGCAACGGCGTGGCGAAATGCTTCACATCGCCAGCGCGTTGAATATATAACCACAAAACACCAGCCAGAGAAAGAGAAATGATGCGCCCGCGGCTCCTTGCAAGTGGCCCCATCGTCGCAGCTCTGGTCATCAATGGATGCAACGCCAGCCAGAGACATTGCCGTAAAGCCGCGGCAACGAAAATGGCGCACTAAAACCAGGACCGGCTGCATGACCTGTCGGTACATACTCACCTCCAAAACCCCTTGCCCGTCACTGTCAATAAACGTCCGTGCTAACGATGGCGATTCCTTCCGTAGCGTGCGTCGCGTCAAATGTGACGAGCTCAAGCCTTGGTGCCGCAAATGCACATCAACCGGCCGGAAATGCGACGGTTATACTCAGCTGTCCTCGGGATGGACGGCTCCGTTTCTCGACCAGCAGCTTCAATACCCCGTCGCGCCTAGCAATGTTGTAGCCAACGTCTGGGATCTTCAAGCATTCCACCTCTTCCGGTCCGAGGTCGTGAACGCCATGGCCGGCCCATCCGATGAGAAGTTCTGGTCCGTTGATGTCTTGCAAGGCGCGCACACCTATCCCGCAATATGGCATGCTTGTCTTGCCTTCACCTCCGTGCACCAAACCTACACGGACGACGCAAGGCAACTGCAGAGCAAATGGCTCGGTCATCGCGAGCGAACGTTCACTCTGAGACACTATAACAACTCGTTGAAACACCTGATGAGCATCTCAAGTCGAAATGGTCCCAGCTACTCAGACAAGGAGTGCCTGCTTCTGGCCTGCGTGCTGTACACGGGCTTTTGTAGCCTGGCCGGGAATTTTCAAGAAGCCCTGAATCATGCTTGCCATGGCCTGAAGCTGTTCTACGAATGGGAGTTCTGGGATGGAGCAAGAGCGGATGCGGCATCTGCCCAGCCGTCGGTGTTTTCTGCGGATGCTCTGGTTGCATTGATCAATCGCCTCGATACCCAGCTGACAGCTTTGCTATGCGCCTCGGAGCGGCCGGCATGGCAGAAAAAAAACATTTCGCTGAGCCCATCCGTCGCCCCATTCTCGTCGATCCGGAAGGCTCGTTTCGAATTTGACGCGCTAATGGACGGTCTGCTAGAGGTCATGCAGTTTAATGGGTTTGCATCCAACTCCACGCAACCGCAGCCGCAGCCGTTCCCCGAGGCTCGATATGCCTACCACCAGGCCTTTGGCTTGTGGAAAACCAGATTTAATCAGCTAACGCAGTCGCTGCAGCCGCAGCCGCAGTCACGTCACGAGGAGTGCATCCTGACGCTGCAAATTCGCATTGCTACCGTGGAAATAGCGCTTGAGGTTGATTTTGTCCAACGGGAGCTCTGTTGGGACCAGTTCGTGCCCCGGTTCCAGCACATTGTTGATCTTTCAACAAAGCTACTGGAAACGTATCAAGCGCCAAAGACGGACGGGGTCTTGTCGTATTTTTCTTTTGAGCCTGCAGTCTGCGAGCCACTATACTTTGTTGCCTCTGTCTGCAGGTCTCATTCTGTGCGTCGCGAGGCCATCTCTCTTCTCAATCGCTGGCCACGACGGGAAGGTATATGGGATGCCGCATTTGCAGCTCAAGTATGCACTGCAAAAATGAACTTGGAGGAGGGAGCGCTCAGTGGGCATTGCACTCTTGCTGCCAGCTGTCAATGCTTCCCGGGAGTTCAGATTTGTCAAGGGCACAGGGTGTTGAACACGCAATTACAATGGTCTGCAGAAGAGGCCACCAAAGTCACCCTTCGTACCGTCAATGACTTCAGACAGGGCTCCAAAGGGACAACGCTCCCGATTTTGTGGGTATAGAGATATGGCTGCCGCTCTGGATAGCGTCATGTCATGTCATGTCCAGTTCGTGCTGTAAAGAGTATCTACCTCGCAGGATCGAGGAAACCATGTTCAAGGCTTTGTCTAAAACTCCGAATAATGTACGACGTACGGAGTAGTTACTGTTTCGTTACAGCCAACGCCACCCCCGCTATTGTCAGCCCCAGATGTTAGCGCGACTTTGGTTGCTGTACCGCAGGTCACGCATAAAACGACATGCTCAGCGGTAACAGTTAGAACGGGGCCTACTTCGCATATCTCGCGGGGGAACACAAGAAAATGAACATCACACACGATATATACGCGTCTAATATACCAAGATTATATCCTCGTTTACATGACAGCTGTGCACTCTCCCACCGACTAATTTTAGCAAGGGCAGCTGGATCGGGTTTTTATGGTGACTTTCATCCCCGTCGAACTTAGAGTTGGCTTACACACCTTGTCAGATGCCGACTACACTCTGCTGTAAATACTTGATTGGATGTGCGACTAAATAAATAATATATAATTCCAGGGTAGAGATTTCTACAGGCTGCTGTCGAGCCACGACAGTACCTACCCATGTACATCGTAAGTCCCTTCGTCGTAGGGTAGGCATGGGAGGACAAATTGTGGAAGGATGACCATACGGAGTACTCCGTACTCATTAAGTCGATCGAACCCAGAAGCACCCTGCAACAACTGATGAAATAACTAGACATCTTCAATCTTGGATCTTGGATGGGACAGGTCTTTGTATGTCTTAGACTTTCCTTGGTCGTTCCCGCCTGTGTTTTTCTTTGTTCAACAAAGTCCTGGCACATTGGCACGTCACAATCCAACCTGTCGCCTGTATGCACCCCGGACAGTGAGCTAATAGCGGGTACCCCCTGTGTCACTTTGCCGATCCGTACGATCAATCCTTGGCATTCTACGTCACTTACATCATGATGCCGAACTACCCGTTATACGTCACATCCCCGTGCGACACCTAACAAAACCCAGCCCGAAATCTCATTCCATAGTAGTTACCAGACTTTTCTCCTCCCACGCAACAATCTACCCTCAATTCACCTCAAAAGCCATGGTCGGAAAGCGCGGTCTCAACGAGCGTACAAAATCCACCGCCACCGCCGCCCGCCGACCCGAGCACCACGACCTCGAATCCGGCGTCTACTCCGTAGCCTCCAAAAAACATGCCACGAAGCCTCCCCTGCTGCGCTTCCGAGATGCCGCCCGCACAGCCTTGGAGGATGCCCGCCGCGAAGAGCTTAAAACTGCTCTGCTCAAGGGTCTCAGCAGCACCGACGACCTAGAGCAGTTCCGCAAATCGCCCTCCGAGCTCAAACTTATACAGAACAGGGGCCTTCGCGCCTTCTACGAGCGCCAGAATGAACGTCTCAATGACCGTTTAGAAGTCGATGCCGTAGTTGCAGCCATAGCGGACGATGTCCTGGAATCAATGAATCCTGACCCGGACCATGATGGCGATCAGGAACGCGGTGGCGGTTTGCAAGCTGTCGCCGGTCATATCGGTGAATTACTCCCCGAGGAGGAGAAATTACGCCGAAGAAAAGCAGCGAAGCGCGCATCCTTGGCTATCAACATCAACGTTGTGGCAAATATTGTGTTGCTCGCGGGCAAGGCTTTCGCGGCCTTCACGACCGGGAGCTTGTCTCTCTTGGCATCGCTGGTGGATTCGGCGCTCGATCTGCTATGCACGCTCATAATATGGTCTACCAATAAGATTGTGCTGTGGAGATTGAATGCCTTGAGGAGGAGATTTCCCGTTGGGAAGAGGCGTCTCGAGCCCATCGGCATACTGGTATTTTCCATCATCATGGTCATTTCGTTCTTGCAGATCCTTGAAGAATCCGTGCAGAGAATGATGCCGCCCCATGCGCAGATTGAGGTCCTCTCTACGGTGGCAATCATCTCGTTGGTGGCTACTATTGTGATTAAAGGTGTGATCGGACTGGGCTGCATGCCCATCAAGACGACGCAGGTTCAGGCGCTGGTGCAGGACTGCAAGACAGATGTGATTTTCAACACGTTGTCGTTGCTGTTCCCATTGATCGGCTATAAAGTTGGCGTATGGTGGCTGGATCCGGTGGGAGCGGCGCTGCTCTCGCTGTTCATCATAGGCGACTGGGGACATACGTGTTTCGAAAACGTGGTGAGACTGTCAGGCGAAGCGGCGGACGAGAGCCTGTATAGGAAACTCACCTATTTGGCTTATCGGTTCTCACCTGTGGTGGAGGGGATCAAGAGCATCACTGCGTATCATGCAGGGGATGGTGTGTGGGTGGAATTCGATATCCTGCTGGATGAACAGACCAGGTTGAACAGATCTCACGATGTTTCGGAGACGCTACAGTATTGTGCGGAGGGGTTGGCTGAAGTGGACCGGGCATTCGTGACGACCGACTATGCCATGATTGGGCCGACGGGACATGCGGAGGATTCGGAATGGAATCATTAAAAGGAGGTAGCAGCATAGTTCAAGCTATTGCGACAAGTTCGGGCAAATACGTATAAATATGGTCCTCTCGCTAAGCAATGTCTCTCTCCTGTGGGAATGGCCTACTCGATCATGGTTTGTAGCCTGCGACGAAGCTCCTCCGGATTGGATCTCCCATATTGATCGGGATAATTCTCAAATATTGCCCTCCTCATAACTCGTCTTGGTGCTCGTTTTCCTGTAAATAGTTCGAATTGTGCAAACCCCTGATCTGGGAGTAGGTCTAAGCCGTCCATGGCAATCCAACCGCGGTGTGCAAACTCCATGGCTTGCCGTAGCAGTGGTGTGTTGAGGGTCTTATAGCCCAGCTCAACAATAACCCCACCAGTCTGGTTAGCAAGCCATGCTTCCGGAAGTTTGAACTCTGGTGACGGAACATCTCCGATTGGATGTGTGGGGATGCAAGAAATAATAATAGATGGTAAGCGGAATACCGATGGCCAAGAACTATTTAGTGATGGGAGCACTTCGAACTTTGTGTCTTTTCCCGCCCCAAGCCCCTGATATTCGCTCTTCTGGAGCAGCAATCGAAAGTGCTCTGCTAGATTCCGTCCGTTCCCCACGCTTCGGTTGTAGATAGTAATGTTACTGACACCAACTTGTAGCAATGCATACACTGCGGCCCGGGCCATTCCTCCGGCACCAATTACCAGCGCACATGTCGCGGGCCGAACTGCATTGGCCGGCGATAATCCTCGACGAATGCAAGCACGTATGCCAATCCAATCTGTGTTGTCACCGTAAAACGCCTTGACTGGACCTGCCCTGTTGACGCTGCGGAAGAAGTCGGCACCAGTTGGGACGGATCCATCTTCATTGAGATTGCGGATTGGAATCAATGTGTTTATAGCCCCGATAGCTTGAGCATGAGGACTTAGAGAGTCTGTCAATGTGATGAACTCAACTTTGAAAGGTAAGCCAATAGAGGCGCCGCCAAAGTTGCGATCTTGAATGAGATGTTTGACTTGATTCAGGGAGTTTGTCGATCGTGGTTCGTATCGATGTGGAGTGCCACAAGCCTCCAACGCAGAGTTATGCATAGCTGGGGATAAACTATATCCGACATTTGCTCCGAAGACATAAAACTTCATAGGATCGTACAGAAAGCTCGCATATAATGCTGACGTGGCTTTATGTGCGGTAAGATCCAGCATCTGTGCGCCGGAAGATGCGGAGGAGGTTGCTCTGGGTGACACCAGCGTTAGAACTGGATTTAAACATGCTGAATGCCACCCTAGTGTCCCCATACTATAAGCTGCGACCGGAATACGTCGTCCCGACAGCGATTCTATTGTTGCTCGTAACTTAGCCACCTCAAAATTGTCCTCGATGCATGTGGCAGGGCGGACCAGGCGGACTAGGTCGCATTCTAGTCTCATTGAGCGCTGATACTGAAAAACCCAGTCTGGAGAACTCCAAGGTTTAGGATCTACTAACGGAGCATAATTCCCGATCAGCTTAGAGCCCCTTTTCAACGTGGATAATCTGGAAATTGCAGTATCATCGAGCCGCAGGTCCACAGTCAGCATTTCCGGCACCAGAGAGAGAGTGTGTGATAACAGGTCGAGGTAGAAGTACGTGGTGTTTATTGTCGAGGTTGGATCCGGATGGTCAATATGAACAATTATTGGTAAAACACTGCTCCTGCGCACCAACCCAACTGCTTCCGTAATTTTGTTTGCCATGTTGGTATATTCCTCCAAATATGTCGTGTTATTCCACTCGACATCGATGCCGTCCACGGTGATTTGCAGGGCATCTGACCCAACAGAAGAATCCTCAATGTCAATACGTCCATGGATTATATCATCGATGGGGACAGACAGAGCATACGTATATTGGCGGTGCTCTGTACGGACGCTTGCCAGTGGGTAGGCCGATTCAAAGAAGGGTATGGTTCCTGGTGGGTATATTTGGGAAAGAAATTTTAGCAGATGCCGCTCTGCATGTTTGAGTGCCAGATACGGTGGTAAGTCACCAGCATTTGCAGTTCCATCAGTTGTCTGCTCCGGTTCTGTTGCGGCAGCTTCCGAAACATTGAAGAATTCGAGATTTGAGCAGGTCCGGAAGAAGGCATTGCTAGTGCGCCAAAATGTTTCCAGTCTCGTCTCAGACACTATTTTAAGGTGGTCTTGGATTGCGGTCTGGCTTCGCATTACATGGACAACTGGGTTAGTGGTAGCGAATTGCCGTAGGAGGCCCTGAACTCGACGTTCCATCCAAGAACAAACGATGATGCATCCGTGAGCATTGTTCTCTAGGACCCTTTCCAACACATCACCTTGCCTCCTTTGACATTGTGCTGTTCCGTGGACTTTGCTGTATCCGTGACTTGAGAAATTGGTAGCACGTAGAAATGCCGTTTCCATGTCAATGATTTTTTTCTTTAGTGCTGAAGCCGCCATAATGGCCAGCGTGGTTTTCCCGGCTGCGCGAACACCTACGATGACAATGGAGGCGTCAGCGGAAAAAGTTGGCATCCGACCACTGAACTGTGGAAGAGACGGCGAGGGAGCCCTTGATGGAATTTCGCTTGAGTCTCCAGAAGTGTTGGAAGAGCGGCATCGCTTCATCGGCTCGTCTTGGTGAAGCCCCAACGAGGGCGATCGCGTGTCAGCCATCACCATTGTGGCTAACGGCCGTTTAACACCCGCCATGATGCCAGTCAAGAGAGAATAACGTAATCAAATTGACGTTGGGATCGGAGTCTCAAGTCCAAGCATCAGGCCATGATGCTTCACACAAGGTGTCGCCGACTGGAGAAGCGAGCGGTGTGTTCTGTGCAGTGTTCTTGGACGGCTTGGGCAGTTGTAGTCGTAGAGCTGAGGCCGAAGAGCTGACTGTCGTACCACCACACTCACTTGAGCTGAGCGACAGCTGTCGGTACAACGTGGTTGGTGGGTCTGCCGTTGCGTCGTTGCTGTGGTTGGATAAGTATTTATCCGGGAGGCTGCGCTGGGTCCTGTGCCACGGATTTCGGAGGTGTATGGCAAGTTGAGAGCACTGATGGCTTCCATCAAGTTCATGTCTCGGACAAGTGTCGCAAAGCAGAGTCGGCGACATATCGTGCTCCATGGTCTGTAGACTGGGTTTTGCAATTGCTTCCACGTCGGCTGCAATCGAGCTCATTATCATGTTGCCCACGCCGGCGAACCCCACCGATTGATTGGTCACTCTTATTTTGGCAATTGAACCGTTTCAATTGATAGTTCGTCATGCCGCCGAAGCGGAGGGCAGGAGGCACTACAGCATCTTCCAACGACCAAGAAGAGGGTGAGAGGCCCAAGAAGCGTCGCGTCTCTCTTGCCTGCGATGCTTGTCGTGCTGCCAGGGAGAAGTGTGATGGTGCCAGACCGCAGTGTGGCACCTGTGTCGCCCAGGATCGGTCTTGTTCCTATACGCCGGCAACAAAAAAGAGAGGTATCCAAACAGGTTATCTGCGGACGGTCGAACTCTCCTTGGCATGGCTTTTCGATCAGATGCCTGAGTGTGAACAGTCACTTTACCAAATTTTGAACCAGTCAGGAGCCAGCCAAGAGACTCGCGCATTGCTCGGCAAAGGCCGCGCTGGCCACCATTTGCAGAGAGTATGGAACGAAACTCGGGTTCGCAAAGCCATGGATGCTCTGTTATCTAGCACACAACATGCGAGTCCCGATAATTCAGGCAACGAATCAGATGCTGAAGGTGACCATCTGACAAACGCGCGCGACACGGCAGCTTCTCTTGGCTTGGGAATGGCCAGAGCTGAAAGTAGGGCAACATCCAGCCTGCTCCGCGGACCAGAGTTGGAAACGGCTACCGATAAGACGTTGTGGCTGCCAGTCCACTGGGAACGCCTTCTTAATGTGTACATTTCCTATACTCATTGCTGGCTGCCAATCGTTCATCCAGATGCCTTGCGTTCTCTCGCTGCATCATATGGACCACAAGGCTTGACGATAGACTCGGACGCGGAACGGGAAGCGTATTCACTCCATGCAGAGCTTTGGGCGGCACTGGCCATTGCTTCATTCCAAGACATGCCATTGCCTGACGAAAGGCGCATACCCAGTCACAGTGCTCCACAAATTTTTCGCATTGCTCAAGGTCTCATGCCGGGAGATGATGGAACGTTCGACATACACAGTATCAGTGCGATAGTTCTACATGCAGTCATCTTCATTGGGCGAGGCAAGGCTATCACGGCGTCGCTTTTGCTAGGAAAGGCTGCCCGACTGTTGCAACAAACCCAACCAACCCTGTCTTCTGTCTCACAAGACCGGGGCAACTTTGCTGCAATACGGCATGACACGGTTGCACTCGCATGTTCGTCATTGGATACATTGACCTCTTTATTTCTTAATCAACACTCGATGGCGGAATTTTGTAGCAAGAATACTACCACCTCCCGTTCAATCACCGAGTTTTCCGGGTTCGACCAAGTATGGCAATCTATACCCGCCGAAAACCTTACTCTATGCTCCCGTGCATCTATGCAACCGACGATGGAGCCAATAAAAACGCTAGTTCAGCTGCACGAATTTACATCGGTGCTAAGCAGCACGCAGTCTTCAATGAATAATAAAGACGCATCGACAAGACCAGCCGGTCCCGAGGACTTGGTTCTCAAGCTGGATCATCGATTCAACTTCTGCAACTCTTTGATCTCTAGTGGCTCAACCCCAATGATACCCTCAGCATACCTCGTCAAGCTTCTATTCTTGACAGCAACGATTGAGCTGGCATCGCATCTAAGGTCATCCCTTCTTTCCGGGTTTCTTGAGATGGTGGAGTCGTGTTTTGCAAATTTTGGTGCAGGCCGGACACCACCATTGGTGACCCTGCTACTCCAGCTTGTGCAGAGGCGTGCCAAAGTTGATGATATGAGTGAGCCCGATCGCCCGGACTGGCGCTTAGCAGTGGAAAAGCTACAGGTTTTATGGCAAGATGGGCCAGAATGCTCCGTTGCTCCAAGTACGGCGTCTGTCACTGGCGCAGATGAGTTCACCCAGCGGCATGAGCCGCAGCACAGGTCATTTATTCCGATGTCGGCTGTGCCCGGCCGGCGTTTCAACCACCCGAGCCAGCCGAGCCCCCAAAATGCCAGCTCAGCATTGAATAATTTGATAGGGGATAAACCTGACGCCCAGCCGAGCCTCCAAAATGCCAGCTCAGCATTGAATAATTTGATAGGGGATAAACCTGACGCCCAGCCGAGCTTCGGATATCAGAACCCCGTTCCAAATCCCGCTTTTGAGCTTCATGTGTCTCCATTCACCACCCAACGGGATGATGGCAGAGCAGTAATTCACCCTACATTCTCTGGCGGCCACCGAATAAACGAAAATTTTGACTATGATGCATTATTTGAAGATCTAGGATCTCTCGGTTGTACAGACAACTTGGAGATGGACACACGATTTATGACAAACCTCGGATTTGCCCCAGGATGCGACCTGGCGGAAATATTCCAAGGCGATTTTGGAGTTTGATTTAGCGCTCATCCGCATTTACTTCAAGAGTGAGACGACTTGTTTTCCTCCCACAGGGCTTGATAAAACGCTCTTCCGGATAAAGACAATTGGGCAACTCTTCGCCAATGACGGCGTCATCATCGTCACGATGTCGGGAATGACAGAAGCTGTGACAAAAATTACCGAATTAATGCAAAAGAAACGGATGCTTAGTTGCGCTACATACATACACCGGGCTATCCTGCACTCACTATACTTCATGATAGTCGGTAATCCCAATTTGTTTCGTCGATACCGGGTCCATTTATCTGCATTATTGAATCCCATTGTTAGCTAATAGGTTAGGGGTACCATCGTTAGAATGAATACCCAAGTCTACCACGCCTTTCAGCGCAGTAGAGCGTATGTAGCCACAGAGGCCGTCAGCACTCTTGCCGAGCCCGAGGAGGTACGCGCCCAAGCCCGCAATATGAGGAGTGGCGACTGAAGTACCCGTCTTGAACGATGGGCCACGACTAGCATATTTCCGGTTCCTGCTGCTGCTAGCAAGGCTCCGAATATCAGCACCGGGGGCGAGAATATTAACACCAGGGCCCCAGTTGGAATAGTGACCTAGTCTATCGCGTTTATCGATTGCTCCCACTGTGCAGGCCAGCCTCTCTGAAGCAGGGGAATAGTTTAGAGCACTTTTTCCCCAATTGCCGGCGCCCACGGCAAGGAAGTAACCCGACCGAACAATTTTCCCAGCCGCGTTGTTAATAGCCTTTGAGAGAGGACCAGCGACGGATACATTTACAACTACGCCTCGAGGACATGACCGAGAACGCGCGTCCCGCACAACAAAGTCCATGCCTGCGAGAATAGCGGATCTAGCATCAGAGTTAGTCAGGTGTATCTTTGGCCTGTCAATTGACGGTACGGCTTACCGTCGAGAAGCACCATTATTACCCTGAACTTTGACCCCAAGAATGTTTGCTTTCTTAGCAACACCATAGTTTTTAGAGCCAATAATGCCAGCGATGTATGTGCCATGTCCAAAATAATCGTCGTCTGGATCAGCAGAAAAGTTCTTCAGAAATTTGGCTCGGCCGTTGAAGTCCTAGATAACCAAATCAGTTCCGTTCACTAGTTGTCCAGGCAGCAAGTGATGAGACTTACAGGGTGTAGATGTGAAAGCCCTGAATCTAAAACATAGACACACACATTCTCGCCGGCGCTTCTATGGTATCTATACCCCCAAATACCAGGCTTCAGGTGAGACAGTCTAGCGAGACCCCATGGTGCGAATACCTGAGTTACTACGCCTGCGGGTAGCTGCCCCCGGGGAAACAAGCTCCCCAGCCGCTTTATTTTAGTCATCCTTCTCTCATGAGATCTGGCAGAGCTCATTGTAATCTTGTCAGTGGATACCGTTGCCTCGTCGCCTCCACCAACCTGGACGGTGGTTTCCGCTTCATCCTGCGGCTTCCTGAAGTCTTCGTCGGCCTCTGTTTCAATAGACGGGGCATCAATCTCAACATCTTGCTCTATATAATGTAACTGAGCAAGTGATTAATAGGTGTACTCTATCTGACACGGTACAGGTGACATACCAGGGGGTCTGCCTTGAGTTTCTTGACGTGCTCATCTGTAAGGTTCGCAGCGAAGCCGACAATAGCATGGGTGTAATGGTGATCGGGGGTGATATTCAACAAAGAGACTATATGATGCAGGGCAGTGATATTTTTCGTATTGAGTTTCACAATGTACTTTCCTTCAATTGGCTTCCCCTCGCTTCGGTCAAGCAGCAGTGAAGGGTTCGGCTGAAGGTTAGCTGCACCGAGCGCCAGTGGCAGAAAGACAGCTAGAGTCATGAGATGCATTTCGTGAATTCCGTTTCATAGATAACGGCTAATTAATGTAAGAATAAGAGGTTTCCTTTGCTGGAGTACCGGTATAACAGCAACAGGTTCCTCTGCTTATTGTGCAGAAACTGTATACAAGAGACAAGGAAAGAAGCATAACATGCGTTTCACGGGGAGCGGTGAGATGATGTTTTATACTTTGCGGGCGGAAAAGAACCTCTTTCTGATGGAATTGCTCTCTCACGTGAAATTTGGACTTGCTCCATATGGTCAAGTCAAGCAAATTAACTATAAGGGTCCCAGCCCAACTGTTCAAGTAGATCAACAAGTTTCCCCGTCGCACTTGACTTGAGTCTCTGTTCGTAGCCCTGCTCATGTGCCTGTCTTTCTTAAATTGCTTTATTGAAGTGCGCCAATACCCGAGAACTTTAAATTACATAGTAGAACCATTTGGTCTCGTCACATAGAAGGTCTCCGCGAATTGGTCTGGGTCCCTAGGTGACCCCATTACCGAATTGAAGCTGCGTTGCTGGTTGTGCGTCGGCCACCAGGCATACGAGTGATGTGGGTATGTGCATTGGGTCGACAAAATGCAAATCTGCAGAGCGTGCGGCCAATACATCCCCGCCAATATCGGCAAGAGTTGCCAATAATGGTGTCATGCTATCGTACGACACTATTATAGCAAGAACACAGAGTGCGCTGTTGCGGGGATACCTGCCAATTGGTATGAAAGGCTTTTAGTCACCCCGTTGCTTTATTGCGGCGATGTTTTACACTGCTTTCGTTTGACGCGGTAATCCACCCGCCACTACCGAGTATCTGATGCCTCATGAAAATAATGCCTTGTAACGGCATATAGTTCAAGTTCTGGCACAACTGGGCCCCTCTTTTTGACTCCCTCTGGAGGGTTGCAACGGGACAAGGGGATGTATTAAAGTTGACGGCTCGTCGGCTGCTTCCGTGACATGCCTGTTGTTAAGAAATATGCTATGGACAAGGTTTATATTCAGGATAATTGTGGTCTTAGAGCACATAAACAAGTTTAATGTGAAGGCTCCTCGGCAGTTTCATTGGTTAGGATGAGTGGTTTCTCGCCCCGCCTGGCATGCTGAGCCGAAATTGTCACAGTGGGTAGTGGATTCATATACCGTTTCCCGGTGACGGATGGATATATTCTCGTCCAACCGGTCGTCTTTGTACAAAGCCTCTCGCTAATGACTGCGGAGTGTGCTCTAGAGAGTCGACAAACATAATCTCAAACAAGGACACGTGGCCACGACAAGAAGAATGCAGTTGCCAATACGGGCTACACAGTAATGCAACCCAACTATGGCATTCGGGGTCGCAGATCAAGGCATGCTATTTCACGTCCCGTCGCCACGTTGGAGGCGCACCTCGTTTCACTCCAAGCGCAGCAGATGACCTTGGCAGGACGTCCCAGGCTATTTACTATTTACTATTCAAGTCGCCGATTATCCACGAGTATGTCGCTTAGATGGGTTTGAGGACACATTCGCAGCTTGTTGAAAGGTTGTATCTTGGAGTCCGTGACGCCGTGGTAGGACAAGTTGGGATACACCCCAGCCTGATTGGTTGACAGTCGCCGCCAGTTTCGGACTGATGTACGGAGTACAAAGTAGTTATCCCATTAAGGCATTCCACATAGAAACTAATTAAATAAGCAAGACAGTGAAACATTATTCCCGAGCCACGTGGCCCAACTGCGTCCCCACGGCTGAGTGGCGTCGTGGTATTACCAAACGGCCGGCTCCAGCTTCCGCTCGGTAGGACAATCACAAAGCACAGAGTTGTCCTCAGACGGTCAAATCCGACGACTACGGAGTACGGAGTAGTAATATCGCATATGAGTTATTAACGGTCCAGTGAAGTCATCATTACCCCAGAGTCAGACCCTGCCAACCCGACCAACCTGACACTTCCGATGCTGCGGAACCAGATATTCCAGACCCAATAATAGACAAGTACAACTTTCAATAGTTTCGAATACTCCTCTCAATACGGAGTACTCCGTAAAGCCATAGCAGTTACTGTCATAGCAGTACTTTCTAGCCACAGCGAGGCTTGCCATACACAAATAGCTGTCGGCTCGAGATATAAGGAAAATACCTTAGCCCCAAATCCGAACGGCTGAGGGGGGTGGTTTCGCGTCTAACTACCCATATCACCTGCTCTACTCCGTACTTGCGCGGCCCTCTTCCACGGAGGTGATATGTCCAAGCTGAGCCCGGATATTCCCTTACCCAGCTCGAGACGCTAACGGACGCCATCGAAATTAGCTGCTCCAACCAGCGGCTGACGATATCCAATGCGATCCGCCTCCTCCTCCCCGCACCCCAGATTCGTGGCGGCTGGGGGGATGGTGTGGAGAGTTCAAGATTCTCCACTACCGACGCAATTTTTCTCTCTGCTGCATTGATAGCGCATCCTGGGAAGCCGAAACGAAACCTACACTGCCCAGGACAATGGGCTGGCTTCCGAAGATGGCGTTTCTGTTCTCCTGATTCTCGCGTACTTGCCGCAATATAAAGTCAACTGACTGACGGCTGGGTTGTAGGGGCTCCTCGGGATCCCCATCTGTCGACGCATCTCCTCCATCCCAGCAAGCAAAAGCATCCACAACATAATTTCCTCCTCCGGTCAGTAGCATCAACAGTTGTTTCCTGTTCGTTCAGGGCCGCCGCCGCCACAATGACTCTACTTGCGTTGAAGGAAGACAGGCCCACGCCATCAGCCGTCTACAACTGGCGAGTGTACGCCTGCGCGGCAATCGCATCCTTCGCATCATGCATGATCGGCTACGACTCAGCATTCATCGGCACGACCTTGGCCCTGCCTTCGTTTGTGGAGGAATTCCGCTTCGCAGAGTACTCCCAGTCGTCGCTGGCCCTGCTGAAGCAGAACATCGTGTCTGTGTACCAGGCCGGCGCGTTCTTCGGCAGCTTGGCGGCCTATGTGTCGAGTTACTTCCTCGGGCGGCGCAAGTCGCTGTTCCTCTTCACGCTCGTCTTCATCGTCGGCGCGGGCATGATGCTCGGCGCCAACGGGGACCGCGGCACGGGTCTCATCATCGGGGGCAGGGTGCTCGCCGGCTTCGGCGTGGGCGGCTGCTCCAACATGACGCCGATTTACATTTCTGAACTCTCTCCGCCGGCCGTGCGCGGCCGCCTGGTTGGGATTTACGAGCTCGGCTGGCAGATTGGCGGGCTGGTCGGCTTCTGGATCAACTACGGCGTCAATACGACAATGGCGCCGAGCCACTCCCAATGGATCATTCCGTTTGCCGTGCAGCTCATCCCCGCTGGTCTCCTCCTGATCGGAGCCTTCTTCATCCCCGAATCGCCGCGGTGGCTATTTTCCAAGGGCCGGCGGGACGAGGCTATCAAGAATCTCTGCTGGATCAGACAGCTGGAGCCGACGGACATGTACATCGTCGAGGAGGTCAGTTACATTGACGAAGAGACGGAGCGCTTCCGTCGCGACGTCGGCGCTGGATTTTGGAAGCCTTTCCTGGCACTCAAGGAGTCGAGAGTCCTGTGGAGATTCTTCTTGGGAGCCATGCTCTTTGTGTTTCAGAATGGTAAGTCTGCTTCTGCTCCTCCCGTTCTTCTTGGTGGTAGGGGGCCGGTCGTCGTAAAAGCTCTCAAAAACTAAGCCTTTTCCCTTACTTCACAGGTTCCGGCATCAATGCTATCAACTACTACAGCCCCACCGTCTTCAAGAGCATCGGCATCACCGGCACAAACACCAGCTTCCTCACCACCGGCATATTTGGCGTCGTCAAGACCGTCCTCACCGTCATCTGGATCCTCGTTCTGATCGACCACATGGGCCGACGCAACCTCCTAATGGTCGGTGCCGTTGGCGGCTCCCTCTGCATGTGGTTCATCGGCGCGTACATCAAAGTTGCCGGCACATCCTCCCAACCCGCTGGCGGCAGCTTGACGCCCGGGGGCATCGCCGCTGTGTTCTTCTTCTACCTCTGGACGGCCTTCTACACACCCTCCTGGAACGGCACCCCCTGGGTCATCAACTCCGAGATGTTTGACCAGAATACCCGGTCTCTCGGACAGGCCAACGCCGCAGCGAACAACTGGTTCTGGAACTTCATCATTGCGAGGTTTACGGAGCAAATGTTCAATGCGTGGGGCTATGGCGTGTACTTCTTCTTCGCGTCGCTCATGATCCTGTCTGTGGTGTTTGTCTTCTTCTTGATTCCGGAGACAAAGGCACTGCCGCTGGAGGCCATGGATCGTCTGTTCAAGATTAAGCCTACTTGGAGGGCAAATGGTATTCTTATGAAGGAGCTCAGAGTGGAGGAGGAGGAGTTTCGGAATAATGCGAACGGGGTAGGGTGGGAGGCAGAAAAAGCGGAGGCAGAGCAGATCGAGTCCAATGCGACGAGCAGTTCGGCTGGCTAAACTGCCTGCGAGGAATGAAGCTGTTTGTTTGGGTCAAGTGCAATACATGGTGTACATTTTGTGTGTATAGTTTAGCGAAACGATTTAGCGAGACGTCATAAATTATGATACTTACTGTAGTAGTTCTATATTTTCTCTTCTCCCGAGAGCCTGAGATCCGTGGATGTCCGTTCTGCGCCATTTTCCATTGCCAGTATCTTCTTTCCATTCTCCTCTTTTAAATTAAATAGCAACTTCAACCCTTCCAGCACAAAGCAGCACGCGCCATCTTCGTTCCTCGCCCCAGGTCTGGCAGCAGGGAGGAGCCTGATGGGTCCCAGTCCATCATACAACACTGTTGGGTATCCTTCCTCTCCATCAACCATGAATGTATGCTCCCCATCCGTCCATTGGCCGCGGTAGGCCTTCCATCCATCTCCCACGTCCGCATGTCCATCCCAGAATGGCGTCTCAGCAACATTACTCGAAGCAGCCGTGGCTGCAGCCGCGGCCGGCCATCCATTCAAATAGCATATAGCCTGTGAAATCTTCCAAACTATTGCTGACCCCACTGCCGAGTTCGTCATGACGACAAGCCCACATCCCTCAGGAGCAGGCCTGTCACACAACCCTGCGAAGCCTGCGAACATGCACCGAAAGCCAGGGTTATTAGACCCCGTGTGAGAGAAATTCGTCTCCGCGGGTGACAAAAACCATGATAGGCCAACGTTGTCTTTTTGTGCCGTGAGCATTTCCCTGGCTGTGGACTGTCTTAAATAGTCATCTTTGGCCAAGGACCGCTGAATGGCTTGGACTACTTTAATGAGGTCTGTAGGTGTGGTCCATAGGCCTGCGGCTGCAAGCTCAGGCTGGATATGGTGAGGCACAGACGATGGCGTATATCCTGTCTCATGACAATAAGCAGCGTTTTTCTCGTCCGGCGGTAAGGCACCATAGAAGGAGCGGGACATGTGCAGCGGCTCTAGGATAGTCTCCTTCATCAGCTGGGAGAATGGTTTCCCGGTCAAGGTTTCGAGGATAATCTGCAGAACCGTTGTACCGCCGCCAGAGTAGGAAAATGCGAGACCGGGGAGCAATTGGAGACGGACTCTTAAGTTGTTTATGGGGAATTGGCCGCGGAGAATATCGTTTCCCGGCGGCACTTTGTCGAGCAAGGGGTACCCGCCAAAGCCGCCGACAGATAGGCCCGCCGTGTGGCTCATGAGTTGCTTGACTGTAATGTTTTCAATAATTTTCCTTTGAGAGTGCGGCGAGTCCTCGGTGAGGATCGCGAGGGTCTCAGCAGGAAGGAGCTGCAATATGGTGGATTGGAGCGTGAAGAGGCCTTGGTCGATGAGCCGCATGATGGCCATGCCGGCGACGGCCTTGGAGATGCTACATGCTTGGAAGAGGGTGGAGGTGTTGTCTTTCAGGGTTGAGTAACAGATGGAGGAGCAAGTGTTGTTGGCGAGGACGGCAATGGAGGTGGACGGTGTGCCGAGGATGGCAAGAGATTGAGCAGCAGAAGGGGAGGGGGAGTTGGTGAGGATAATGCGTTCAAGGCGATCGAAAGTCATGGTTTATTACGGGTTTGGTGATGATGACGGGTTCGACGATGATGACGGGTTTGATGATGATGACCGGTTAATGTTATTACTAGTGACGGTATCATGAAGTTCGTGTGCAACAAGTGAAGACACCAGACTTAGTTACGAGGTCCTAGCGGGACTGCGTATTTAACTAGTTAAAAACAAGAGTCTAAATAGGCAGGCACCTTGCATCACGGGTCAAGCACCCGAACTCATCACGATGCATGTTTTGAGCGGCGCACGTCAGCATCGAACCTGCGCCCTCACCTCAGCAGAAATACTCTACACTGAATCCCAACGCCAACTCCATCTATTCCTTCACATCAGACTTCGCGGCGTCCCCCTCACAGCCGCGACTGCGACCTCTGCGCAACCTTCTCCCCAATCGCCTCCTGCACCTTTCTCAAGGGCAGCGCCTCGACGCCCAGCCCAGTCCAACACTTGTCCTGCTCGAGGCCCTGCCATATCAGCGCCTCGGTGCCCAGGATAACCTGCCACCCCTTCCCCTCGGCCAGGCCGCCCAATCTCGTAAACGGCGTAGGGTTGTAGCACATCTCCAGCATGGCGCCCTTGTGCTCCTTGTCCAGCAGCACCTCCGTGACCTGCCTGGCCCGGATCTCCTCCTCGGTCTGCGGCTCAAAGTCCGGCACGCACGCGACGATGGCGCCCGGCCCTTCCACGCGATGCGCCTCCTCCACAGTGGCTACGTGGCGGAGGGCGCGGCCGAAGCCTCTGGACGCGCAGTCGGCCATCATGGCGGATACCTCGTCTTCGTCACGGTTGACGAGGTAAATGTCCGTGACCTTCATCCACTTGCGCAGTGCGTAAATGGCGCTCCTAGCCGCGCCGCCTCCCCCAACGACCAGGGCTGGCCGGTCGTGAAAGGTGAACGACGGGCTGGCCACGCTGTGCCGGAAGGAGTCGCGGATGCCGACGACGTCGGTGTTGGTGCCGCACAGAATGCGCTTCCCGTCGCGGTGTTTCAGGAAGAGCGTATTGCAAGCACCGACGTCGCGGCATTCGGGCGTCATTTCGTCGAGATGTGAGAGAATGGCGACTTTGTTGGGCATGGTGATGGCGGCGCCTACGACAGTGATGAGCATATATTTCTTCGTCTTATCTCTTCTATTAATTTCTTTTTTTTTTTTTTTGTGTCTTGTATGTTTGTTTTATGTATTTTCTTTTTCTTTCATTTTTCCCATAATGCATCCGTTTGTAGTTACCGTACGCATCCAATGACGTGCAGAAGAAAAGGGGAGAAACACACCGTAAAAGGACGGATCCTGAACAAGTTGCAGGAACTGCGCCATGTCTGCCGAATCAAGCCGTAATTGGCTCCAGTTCAGCCCCAAATGATCATACACGAGTTGATGCAGGTACGGCGATAACGAATGCGTTATCTTTTGGCCAAACAGGTACCCATGGCGATCTAGTCGAGCTTTGGGGTCTGCCCCAGAAGGATCATGCGGCTGCGGCCGCTGTGTGTCCATGGCGCAAAAAAAAAGAAAAAGAAAAGAAAAGAGAAGAGAAGAAAAAAAAGTAACGGTTGGTGGTGTTTCTGCGATCTGAGATTGATCTGCGAGGAACAGAACTACAAGTAAAACACAGAGGAACTACTTGGTATTTGTGAGATCCAATTGATGCTGTCTGTGCACCGGTGCCATAGCTTCTGTTACGGAGCACGCCAGTGCAGCACGAGCATGAAATGAAATCTGCGCGGCTGGTCACAATATGACCCAAGCATGCTACTTACTAGCTTACCCGCTCGGCAATTGTTCTCTTTTTCTTTTTCGTTTTCTTTTTCCCTCTTCCCGGCTCGGGCAACGATTCGCAAGCCTCTTCGAACGCAAATCCCTCTCGGAACGGATGGCCATAGGTGGACTTCATTCCTGGCTACAAAAGGAGCGGAGCTGCCGATGTGGGCTGCGGATAAAGGCTTAGCCTACGTGGACGAGGCGTGGTCAAGTTCGTAACCGCGGGCAGTCTGGGTGAATGGCCTTGCTCGGCTGGCAGGCAGACAGACACAGCAGCTATTTCGCTTTTCTGTCCGCCTCTGTTTGCCCCGTCCATCTGTACGGAGTAGTGTTGTAGCTATATGTTACATTGCTCCGGTCACAGGGGTTTGCTGTGGTGCCCAGCCCAGTGTGCATCGTCACTTACACGCACAGGCGAGAATATGTTTATCCATGACGTGGACGTAGCATTACACATATTCTCAGTCTATCATTTATGACGATGCTGCGGATGAAGAATCAAGCTCTAGGCTTTGTAATCATAACATTTGCTGCTTGGACGGGTTGTTGCTCCAAGCTTGCTCCAGCCCACTACACCTGCCAGCCAGCCACTTGTTTTCATGATCACAACATATACCACATCATTTTCTTTTCATCTTGAATAACTCGTAGACAGCCAAAAAATACTTTTATCCTACACTACAGCTCTTGTCTCCCACAATCAACCATCACCGACCCCCATTAAATCACACCACCATGGTGCATAAACCCAGCATCTGCACCATCTCCCTCGGCCGCTGCACTGCCGGCCACACCCTCGAGCACAAACTCGACGTTGCCTCCGCCCATGGCTTCCGGGGCATCGAGCTCTTCCACGAAGATCTGCTGTCCCTCACCACATCCCTCCCCGGCGGAGCTACTCCCGAGAACCAGCTCCTCGCTGCCACCAACATCCGCCACCTCTGTCAGAAGCGCGGCCTCACCATCGTCTGCCTCCAGCCATTTATGCACTATGAAGGCCTTCTAGACAGAGACCTCCATGCCCAACGCATCACAGAAATGCACCTCTGGGTGAAACTAGCGCACAACTTGGGCACGGATCTGATCCTCCTCCCGAGCAGCACCTTGCCGGAGGAGCAAATCACCGACGATATGGACTTGATGGTGCGAGACTTCCAACAAGTTGCCGATATTGGACTGTCCGCCAGGCCCGTCGTGCGGTATGCGTTTGAAGCACTCTGCTGGGGCACAAGGGTCGATACCTGGGAATCCAGCTGGGATGTTGTCCAGCGGGTCAACAGGTCTAATTTCGGGGTCTGCCTGGACGCGTTCAACATCGCAGGCAGGATCTACGCGGACCCTACCGCTGCGTCAGGGCGTGCCAGGGACTGCAACCAAGCAGTCCTTGCGTCAATAGCCCGGATGCTGTCGCAGGTTGACGTCTCCCGCATCTTTCTCCTGCAAGTTGCGGACGCGGAGAGGTTGTCGTCACCGCTTACACGGGAACATGAGTTTTACAACGCCGAGCAGCCTGCGAGAATGAGCTGGTCGCGCAACGCAAGGCTCTTCTATGGGGAGGAGGAGCGCGGCGCGTACTTGCCGGTGAGGGCGATTTTAAGTGCGATTGTCACTGAGTTGGGGTACGATGGGTGGTTGAGCTTTGAGGTGTTTAGCAGGGCCTTCTTTGATAAGGATGAAAGTGTGCCAGAGGTGATGGCCCAGAGGGCGATGAACTCATGGGTCAAGATGGTGGAGGATTTGGGGCTGAAGACTGAGAGCAGGATAGAGAGGGTGCAGCCGATGCTGTAGATGGCGTGGCGAGGCGTTGAACCCACCTTTCATGTTCGTAGATTACAGCGATAGCATGAGGCACAACTCGCCATTCGTACTCATGTTTAGTCTTTAGCTAGTCACATTCTCTCAGCCATGGAACTAATAATACACTCTCTAATCGGCATTACATACGAGCCTTCATCTTCAAATGCTTCACCACAAACTCCATCGCAGCTTCATACCCGTAGACGCCCAACCCACAAACCACCCCAACCGCCTTATCACTCAGATAACTATGCCTCCTAAACTCCTCTCTCGTATGGATATTCGTAATATGCACCTCCACAAACGGAATGTCCACGCCCAGGAGAGCGTCCCTGATGGCAACGCTCGTGTGGGTGAGTGCCCCGGGGTTAATGATGATGGCGTCAACTTCGCCTCTCGCGTCGTGGATGCGGTCTACTATGACGCCCTCGTGGTTGGATTGGAATGCCTCAACTGTTGCCGACAGGGACGATGCTTGTGTTTGTGCGTGGTGTATTACGTCGGCGAGGGTGGTGGAGCCGTAGAGCTGGGGTTCCCGGGTACCAAGCAGATTGAGATTGGGGCCGTTGATGATGAGGATGCGGCGAGTCATTTCGGCCATTTTTCTTGTTCTTTCTTTTTACAAAACAACACTTTGTTGAGTTGATTTGATGGAGCTGGTATGGTAACTTTTCTTATGATGCTGGCCATATATCCTCCGTTGGTGCTGCAATAGCGAGTGGGCAGCACTCGGTCCCCCCCGGTGTCCACAATTCGTTGGAGTTGGATAAAGCATCATCCATCATCCGTTCAGTTAGTTACACCCGTCACACCCATCTGCATCTCCAACGGCAGCTTTCCCCAAGCCACTCATACTCGCGCCGCACCATACCGCTGCTACCCCCCGCGCAGATAACCGAAATCGTTTGTTGCTCTACCCGAGCGCCTTTTCCGCCATCCACATCCAAACTCCTATTGTCGCTCATTGGTGACAGTAGCACAGTGCCATGGATGACAAGGGATTAAGCGAGGCGTACGACTTTGCTGTCCAACTAGGCAAAGATGCCGGCAAGATGCTCCTCGATGCAGCCTGGTCTAGGATAAACGGCACCGAAATCGACACAGGAGTCGACCAGAAAGAGAGCTCTGTCGACATAGTCACCAAGACAGACTATGGTACGAGTTCGCATGCTTTGGAGGTGGTTAGTTACCACGCTAACTAGACTAGCTGTCGAGGAATTCATCCGACAAGCCGTCGCAACCAAATTTCCTCATCACAGGTTTGTTTAATTCGCAGACATACATGCTCCAATTCTTACTAACACACCACAGCTTCCTCGGCGAAGAAACTTACTCGGCAGGTGACTCAAGGAAATATCTGGTCACGTCATCACCTACCTGGATCGTCGACCCTCTCGACGGCACCGTCAACTTCACCCACCTGTTTCCCATGTTTTGTGTCTCCATCGCATTCTGCATCAATGGCTATCCCGTCATCGGCGTCATCAATGCCCCTTTCATGAATCAGTTCTTTTCATCTTGCAAAGGGAGAGGGTCCTGGTTGAACGAGAGTCACCGTCTTCCGTTAATGAGAAGTCCTGTTCCGCCATTGCCAAAGGATGCACCGAGCGGGTGCACCTTTGCTTGTGAGTGGGGAAAGGACAGAAGAGACGATCCTAATGGTAATTTGGCCCGCAAAGTACATTCATTTGCTACAATGGCTTTGGAGAGAAAGGGAAGAGGTGGCACGGGTGGAATGGTCCACGGCGTCCGGAGCCTGGGAAGGTAAGACACATCGCCATCGTAGAGTCGAAAGTCCATATTAATCAGGAATAGTGCGACGCTGGATTTAGCCTATACTGCTATGGGATCAATCGATATTTGGTGGGAAGGCGGCTGTTGGGAGTGGTAAGTTTAGATGTCTTCCTCGTAGCAGTCTGATGTTGACGGCGGCCAAAGGGATGTAGCAGCAGGCATTGCTATATTAGAAGAAGCTGGAGGCATTGTTACCACGGCGAATCCACCACCTGATCCGGTAACAGCCCGTATAACCAAGGTAGGGTTGGGCGACAGATTATATCTCGCCATACGGTATGTAGATCCGAGTACCTTGATGGTAAAAAACTTTGCTGACATGGAATTAGCCCCGCCGGTAACGCTGAGGAAGAATCAGGTGTCGACGCACAACACCGTGTGGTTCGCCAAGTGTGGCAAAGAGTCGAAGGTTTAGATTACGAACGACCCTATAGATAATCATCCCTTCTCTCTGAGGGTCAGGGGAATTCTCTCAGATACCATACCTGTCGCGTCTATATTTGGCGGAGCAGTTGTAGTTATTTTGTCTGTCTACTCTATTATCTAGATGAGCCAATGGAACGGATGTCAATCGGATGATGATGAGACATTCAGATCATTCATGCGCGTTATGAATTCTTCTTGTAACCTTTTAAGATACCCTGGCAGAGCTTGCCTATCTCCATGCTCGGCTGCCTGTTTCAATGACTGATGAAGATTTAGAACCAGCTTACGGCGGGCGAGCAGTCTTTGAGCTTCGGAATTTTGCCAACTTTGCTCTCTGCGTTGTCTGATTTCTTTTGCCACTTCCTCCGCTCGATCAGTAAAGCTTTCGGGAAACCCGAGCGATCGTGCCAAATCAATTCCATAGTGTTGGGTAGTGTCAACCGTGCCCGCGGTAGCTTTATATAGCATGGACAGCTGCAGCACTCCGTCTTCCGATATTTTTCGTGTGGAAGCTAGATGAAGACTGACTACGCCCGGGCGATCTCTAAGAACGTGAACCAAATCCACAAAATGGGTGGCGAACCAGACAAACGCCCTGGATTGTATCAATGCTTCCGACATGGCAATAGCAATGGCCAGTCCATCTCTTGTGCTCGTTCCTCGGCCCAGCTCGTCAACAATCACCAGGCTTTTGTCATCCACATTCCGCAAGATAAAGGCCATTTCTCGCATTTCAACGGAGAAGGTAGATAGATTAGCCTCAGGGCTGTCGCAAAGAGAAACTCGGGCAAAGATATTGTGAATGACCGAGAATGATGCATATACGGCTGGGATAAAACATCCGACCTGTGCCATTATTTGCAAGAGAGCGGCGCCTCTAATGTATGTTGTTTTCCCAGCCATATTACAGCCCGTCACGATCTGGAAACAGTTTTGCTCTGCAGCATAGTAGTCGTTCGGAACGAATTTCTCTGTCATGATCTAAATCTTGTCAGTTCAATTCGGGTCCTCAGAGCTCTAATGATTTGTTTATTACCTTGTCAAGGATCGGGTGCCTGGCGGACCTCAGCGCAAACGTACCCGTAAACTCTGGCCGCGTGTAGTCTCCAATGGTCGATATGTGTGCAAATGATGATACCATGTCCACAAGTGCTACAGATTCGCACACTCTGAAGAGTTGTGGGGAAGCTTCTCTGAAGTTGACAATTAATTCTTGGATTATAGCATCACTGCGAACGACTATTTCGCTTGACGTTTCAGAAAGTCGGACATTGAGTTTGACAAGTGGCATCGTCTGACACTCGACGTGGTTCTTCTTTCCAATGACGTTGATAAAAATTGGCGGGATACCGTTTCCATCTGCTGTCACCCCAGCAAGTCGAAACCAGTACTTTCGCCCATTATCATACTTCACTGTTGGTCGGATTCCAAACTCCTCTATATCAAGCAAGTCAGGCTACCGAAAACAAATGTACCTCCACAATGACCTACTCTCAATGTCATCAACATGAAGATAAATTTCTTCAGTGAGCTCCTTGTAAGTTTGCCGTGCAACATCTAGCATGCCATTGATGCCAGGCTTAACAGCAAATGTTCTTGCGTTGCGCATGTCCAGTGGCGATGACATCAAAGTAACATCTGCTTCTATCACGGTCCGGATCCTCGATAGAACAGGGCTTGTAACATCAGGGTGACAAATGTCGCGTATTTTCAAGAGCAAAGGGCATTTGCATGGTGAAAGTGCTTGATAGAGATCAGGGACTGACTCAAGGAATGTCTTCATCATGAGTACATGGTTGATCTGTTCTTCTGCTTGAGGTATTGTCGATTTGCCAGATACAGTTATAATCTGGGATACGTTAGCTAGGTGGAATGTGGCTTTCGTCCGGCTATCTTGCCTTGGTAAGGATTTTTTCAACATCTTTAAAGTTTCCCAAAGCTACTCACGTCAGTTTCAGAATTTAACAGTCCTGCTTGCGTGCACACCTTTTCGAATACTACGAAACATCTCCTCTTCCCCAGTAAGCTCCTCGAGAGCATCATAACGAGGCCCTATAAAAGTGTCATATGCCGTTGGCGGCTGCAAGATGTTACTGCGGAGCATGCGGGATCCCATAGGTGTGATTGTTTGATTCAGTACTCCATATAAGGAGTCCTTGGACTTGGGGTTGCTAAGATTGCGTACAATCTCCAGCGACTGTAGCACCGAGATGTCGATCATCATCGTGTCTTCTGAGGGACGATATCTGATGCGCAGAGAGTGTAGGGCGAAGCTCACAGTAAAAGTGTGTTCGATATATTTCATAGCATATGGGCGGTCAGATATTGGTTCTCCAAGCGATCATCTGAGTACTTACTGCTGCAAACGAACTGACAGAGTAGTATTTTCCCTGTATAGCCACTTTGATTGGATCAATGTCGCTTTCGAAAGCCAAATCCTCAATGTACTGGAGTCCATCTGTTTCAGACCATGCCGATCGGTCACACACTTCAATCTGAGCATCATTCAATAATTCGTTAACCAGAAGGAAGAGTACGCTATCTTTATTGGGAGGACACGCTGTAGACATGAAGATAATTCTCGATGGATTTGCCATTTGAAGCTTATGGACTGTCTTGACATAAGATTGATTATCGCAAATCTGGCTCAGTATGGCTTCACCAAGAGTAATATTCACAAGAGCAATTCCAACTGAGCGTGAGACACCTCGAGCTTCTCCAACGGCACAAATTATGGTTTGATGATCATTTGTACCCAATACTGTGGACAGAGTACCCGGTCGGGACCTGCGGCCGGAGACAGTTGTAGACGGTCGTGATACAGAGAAAGATGTACTCGATCTGAACGTCCTCGACCTTGGGCTGTTGATTAGCGAGGGCGGATCGTGTTGTCCGTCATCGTCGTCAGGAGCTGGAGTACAACTTCTAGCTGTAGCAGAGGGAAGCTCATCGCGGGAACCAATGGAAGTTTGGGCCCTGAAGTAGGGAGACTTGGTCACACGAGAGGACTTTGAAGAACGTGGCATGGTAAAATTTGGCAATAGCCGACCAGTTTTCGCTTCGGGGCAGTGTCAATGCTCACAGAGTATGGAAATTGACGTATGCGCAGTCTTTTTGCGGATGGAATAGAATAGACTGTATTGATAGATCATCAGATCAAGTCGAATTTATTTTAGTACAACATTTGCCAGACTTTGACAAAATTCAAACATTGCCGGCGTCTTTCTGCAACGTTCCTTCCACGAGAAAGGTCAATGCGGCGTGAGGAAGGAGCGCGTGATCGCGAACACCGGGACAAGATGCTGCGCGCCTGTGAGATTATTAGCCTGAGGGGTGGTGGAAACCTCCATCAGCAGCAGATTTTGTTTTCTTCTCCTTACTCTGCTCGCCTATTTTATATTGCATATCTTATTCAGCTATATCATGTTTGTCATCGAGTCTTTTCAGTGCCTCTTTGACTCTACTTCCTCAAATTCCATGGCTTTACCATATTATCGCATGATCACCGCCTCACTAATGGGCCCTCGCCGAAGTGTCGCTACGAATTGGTTAGTGTCTCACTACCCCAGTCCAGAGTCTATTCCTTACGGAGTTCACTAACTCCACAATACACGGAGCAAACATCGCCGTTAGTTATCACGCCAGCAGTCGAATACAATCCGCACCACCCTTCCACAAATCCACACGTCCCTTTTACTTCGTCAGTTTACATGCACCATTTCTGCACAATGTTTGGCATTCTGTCTGCTGCCGCAATCCCTCAGTCTAACACCTTCAATTCATTCGAGGATTTGATGCTCGATCTCAATAAGCGCATGGGAAAAGAAGGCTATAAGATTGTCAAAATTAGGTCACACCGCAGCAAGCCAGGTGGCAATGTTCCTGGTAATGAAATCGTACGCTGTGATCTCGTTTGTAATCGTGGCGGCCGAACGTACGAATGCAAAGCAACAAAAAACAATTCCAAGACCAAGAAAACAGACTGTCCGTGGAAAGCCAAGGCCGTCAATCGCAAGGCCGCCGGCGGCTGGGTTTGTACGATAATTTGTGACGAACATAATCACCCGCCTGAGAATCTTACACCAATCGAGCTCAGCGAAGCCGAGCATGCGGACGAGCATGCGGAGACGAGTAAGTAGACATAGCTCGGCCTTTGCCCCAAACCTGCAGTACGCAGCACAAAACTCATTCAAAGTCAAGCAGCCGAACCGCAAGCAGATTCAGGGACCACAACAGTGCTTCAAATAGCAGGCGTATCCAACAGCGCTTTACAGCTTACAGGCGATACCTTCCATCAATTCAAGGTGGATTATCGCGGAATGCCTCAATCAGAGCGGATAAGTGCTCTAGCCGAGTTACAACTACGGATTGCGGCCATTTATGCTGTTCAAAATGATGACATGCAGCTACAGCAGCAGCGCACTACAGAGATCTTGAGGCACCGCGGAGTCGAGGCTAAAAGGAAATCTGAAGTCCAAGGGCAAGTGTCACGACGAAAACAACAAAAAAAACAAAGCCATCAAACTCAAATATTACAGCAAATGCCAGATGCAGGGGAAGAGTCACACCAGAACACAGCACAAGATCTACGCCATGCCAACGAAAGTCACACACCAGAAGCTCTCATGCAGGAACAGCATTTTCAGCTAGCCGTTCCACCAATTGACTTGGCTAGCTTGGATATGTCGCAGTTTCAACAATTTCCAGGCCCACGCAGACGAATAAGAGGTAGCCGAACGCAGTCGACATGAAGCTCAACGATGAAGATATAAATTAAATAAAGCCTGACGACGTCACGCACGCTTTTTATTTATTTTTATTTTTATGTTTGCGACTTGCACAGGCCATTCATTGACGGTGGGGCAGAGTGGGTATGCCGGGTCTCACTCTTTGCTACTCCGTACTGGTACTTTCGGCACCAATCAATCTCACCGCCTAAATTTTATCAGAGTTTTGCCGCCCCGCCATATTAATTATCAGTGGAAGAGGACATGCAAAAATAATTGCAGGGCGTTCTGGCACAAACCCATCGCAACATTAACAACCTTGACAATGGCGACTATTGTTCCTCCGCCATCGAAAAGGCAACGCCGTGAAGACCTTGAACGGTCCAAGGTACAGCAGGATGTCAATGCAGCCATGGCCGGACCTGCCGGCTCGTTCAAGGCTCGGTTTCAGGATGGAGACGGCAATCAAGTTTGCGATGTGATCGAAGTGCCTTTGGCTGACGCCTCAGAAAAGAATCTTTCCCTTCTTTTAAATACTTTACTGGCAAGGGTAATGTAATTCATTCCTCACTATAGGAATGATACAGTAAACTAACACCATGCTTAACCAGGAGCGAGAAGATTATCTACCGTACCGGTTCCGAATTCATATTCCTGACTCCGATATCATTGTTGATCAATACCCCACAGACCTCTTACAGCTCCTTAGAAGTCATGGAATTGAGAATCCTTTCGAAACAACCGTCACCTTAACGGCCGAGCCGCAGTCCGTCTTCAAAGTACAAGCTGTGACTAGGATGTCTCACAAAATGCCTGGTCACGGAGAAGCTATTTTATGCTCTCGTTTTAGTCCAGCAACCAATACCCGCCTAGCGACCGGTTCTGGTGACAAGACTGCCAGAATATGGAACACTGAGACAGGAACACCCAAGTACACCTTGTCTGGTCATTCGCATTGGGTTCTCTGCGTTGAGTGGTCTCCTGATGGTCAGCGACTAGCTACCGGTAGCATGGATAAGTCCGTAAGGCTTTGGGACCCAGAAACGGGAAAGCCAGTAGGCTCACCATTAACCGGACACGCAAAATGGATCACGAATATTGCTTGGGAGCCGTACCACTTATGGAGGGATAACACACCGCGACTTGCCAGTGCCAGCAAAGACGCGACCGTTCGAGTTTGGGTCGCCAACACGGGCCGCACCGAGCATGTTCTTTCAGGACACAAGAGCTCTGTTAGCTGCATTCGTTGGGGCGGAACCGGTCTCATATATACTGGCAGCCACGACAAGACAGTTCGCGTATGGGACGCCGCAAGGGGCACGTTAGTTCATACCCTTTCATCACACGCCCACTGGATCAATCATCTGGCGCTTTCAACAGACTTTGCCTTGCGAACAGCTTATCATGATCACCAGCCTACCCCATCCACAGATGAAACAAAGAAGGCAAAGGCAAAGGAAAGGTTTGAAAAGGCCGCTCGAGTTCAGGGGAGGATATCCGAGCGACTTGTTTCGGCCAGTGATGACTTTACAATGTATTTATGGGAGCCGTCCCAGGGAAATAAACCTGTCGCCAGAATGCAGGGGCACCAACGGCAAATCAATCATGTCGTTTTCTCACCTGACAATACCTTGATTGCCAGCGCCGGCTGGGATAACCATACAAAAATATGGAGTGCAAGGTACGTGGGCCGGCGCCAAATCTCTATTTCCTTATGCTGACGCTCTATGGCAGGGATGGGAAATTCATCAACACCCTACGTGGCCACGTTTCAACCGTCTATCAATGTTCATTCTCTGCAGACTCTCGGTTATTGGTCACGGCATCAAAGGACACAACGCTCAAGGTCTGGTCAATGGCCTCATTCAAACTTGCTGTTGATCTAACGGGGCAGCACACGGACGAGGTTTACGCGGTTGATTGGGCACCAGATGGCAAGCGTGTCGCTAGCGGTGGGAAAGATAAAGCTGTACGGATGTGGCAAAACTAAAGTGCATTTTTGCGTCCATCCGATGGGGCCTGTTAATGAATACTGATTCTGCATCAAGACGACCGAGATACCAAATAGATAGAATGCTCCTCCAGATGATACCTCTAATTGGCCACGACGAAGGAACGAGACTGCAAGAACGAGAGTGTCATGAACGAGTTCGTGGACATACGGTCAAGTGCAAGTAAGACCTAGCGACAGTATGAGCTGGAGGCAGATCTATCTGACCGTTCCAAGTAGAAAAAAATAGGCCGCAGCTACCGGTAATACACCTGTGCCAGGTATGAGAAGAGACCATCACTCTGTGCTGCTTTCTTTCTGGTTTTCAGTTGTCTCTGCGTATCCTCCGTCTGGCTGGTTCAACGGTGAGGACGATGTACAGTTACGTTCAGGATTTAGCTCACCTTACTTTGCGCGCCCGAAAGCTAGGCACGGCCTTGCTTCTTCAGGTGGGAACCCATGAAACATGTAATTAGAAGCAACAGTAAAAGCAGGGTTTCAGGCTAGTTGGCGCGCTGGTTATATATCCAGATCGCTTAAAACGACGGTTGTGGTTAGGCCAACGTAACTAATACGGCGGTTGTTCTTAGATTCAATCTAACAAACCAAACAAGCTGCCTCGGGCTGACTATACCAAAAGCGTCAGACAACCTACCCCCATCCGCCTGTTTAAACCATGCCACACAGGCTTCAAATCATAATAGCGTTTCATCGGTCGATGTCGTCCAAGTAACGGAACTCCTATTCATGTTTATTAACCTGTATAGAGTGTTGTTCCTTGTGGGCTGGTGCATTCCCCCGAATTGCAAGGCACGGCAAGACGTTGTTACAATTACTACTCAGACGGAGTACCGCAGTGTAAATGAGATGGTTTTCTGGATCGGCGATCAGTGCCACTGCATAGAGCATTCAGCCGCGTAACCCATACAATCATCTCACGGAAATCAGACCCATCATCAGGTAGCCGTCCCAGCTCTGGTCAGCGTACGTCATCCAGCCCTGGCTGTTCTGTGCCTTCAAGCACAACAGACTAGTCTATGTCATCGCGACCCGCATCGACTAATGTCAACATCATCCAGCTCTGGCTCTACTACGCTTTCAAGCTCAATAGACCCACCAACGCCATCGCAACCTGCATCGTCTAGTTCTAATAGCCCTAGTCTGTTATCAACATTGAGTTTTACCTCTTCCACAGTTTCCAGCTCAAGCGACTTATCGACATTACCACGCCCTATGTCGTGCAGTGTCAGCAGCAGCTCCAGTCAATCAGCTCTCTCAGCGACTGGCTCCACCACATCTTCAAGCGCAGGTCAATCATCGTCTATGCCTCATCACGGAGCAGCTCTTCTAGCCCTACCGGCTCCAGTGTTGCCGCATCATCAAGCCAAAGATCAATTAACATGTCAACATTATCACAACCTACATCATTCAGGGTTGGCAGCTCTAGTCAATCTGCTCTTCCGTTGTCTGGCTCCGCCGCGTCATCCAATGCTAATCGATCATCATCCGCGGCCGAGTCAAGCCGCAGGAACCCCC
>JASWJB010000270.1:0-60830 GCA_032433595.1 Conoideocrella luteorostrata
AAAAAAACAAAAAAACACGCTGCATACACTCGCATTCTCTCTCTATATATACATGTAGGACATTGCGGCTTGAACCAACTGGTTTATTGCTCTGCGAGGGGCTTTGTAGCCAATAAGCCGGTGACTTTATAAAACATGTCTTCGATAGATGGCGCGGCGAACGCGGGTGCAATGTCAAAGATATCCGTCAAAGACTGCCGAGGAATGACATTGATATTGATGCCATCATCGTCATCGTCGTCATCATCGTCATCGTTATACATATTAACGTCATGATCGCCGTCGACAATGCCGTTTTCGCCATCTGCTATCTCATCTTCGCTTGCCACGTCCATATCTTCGCCAACCAAGACACCGCCAGTTTCGACATCTTTTTCAAGTACCTCGGGAACGTCGTCAAGTTGAAGGTCTTGGAGTGGCTGAACAGTTGCCAAGGACGCTGGATCTGAACCTTCGGCAATCACCCAGACTTGGGCAGCATCATCGATTGCAATAAAACCACTGGTTGCAGGGGCTGACACAAGACTGACTATTCTGTGAGGCGTGGTCCTAACGAGCAACGGCTCCGGATCTTCTGGGTCGAAGACGCCGATGCTGGAAACGCGACCAATTGGTAGCGTTACGGCGAAATGGCCTGAAGTGTAATCGACGGCTAGTTGCAGCAACTCAGAGACCCCAGAAATCTTGGGGATATCGATGCCATATCGCAGCTCGTCACCTACGACATCATAGACCCTTAAGTCGTTAGAAAGAACAATAATATACGATGACAACGCCCGAATTGACTGAAGCTTGCCATCCCATAACCCTTCTAGTGTCTGGGCAACCCGGCCAGATGCAACGTCAACGACGTGCACAACGCCACAGTCTACCGCGCCAAACGCAACGAACAAGGTAGAACCGTCCTCTGAAAATGAAATACTGCCTTGTACATCAACCAGGTAGGTTGAATCCACAAGATCCATGCCATCGCCCAGGCTGGTGCAATCGCCGATGGCAATGGCCTGAGCACAGGCCCAAGAAAATTCATCATGCCCATGCTCATCTTTGACCGTGACTCCATTGTTCTGCCGTACACGGGGTCGCCATAGTCGTGCCACTCCGTCCGCGCCAATAGTAGCAAATGCGCTTGACGTAGGATCGGATGCCAAATCAAGTACAATTTCAGGGAAATTTGTAGCATGAGGAGCATTGATCCTCGATACCAGTGCTATCGACTCACCACCATTGCGTACCTCCCAGAACTTGAGGTAGATCTCGCGTCGCTCGTGGATGAATTGGTCTCTCAAATCAGCAGATATGTTTTCCATATCCTTCTCTGTAGGCCGCCATTCATCGACGCTCGCCAACCACAGACCATTTCCAGAAAAGGCAATACTTGTCACCAAAGGCTCATCAAAAGGGTGACCTTTGCTGGAGAGATTCACATCCGTTGGGTGGGTTCGTGCTAGTGCTTGCTTCGAGACGCTGGTAAATGATTCCAGATCGAATGACTGCAACATGGGGGCGGAAATGTCTCCGGACATGGTCGCCTGACGACCATTACCTACACAAACATGAAGTTTCGATGGTTCGGAGGGTCTAATTGCGGCTGGGATTGGTCGTCGAACCTGCTCGGGAGTATTCCAAACACGGCGAACGAGTAAGTCTTTAGGTTCCGACATATCGGTGGCAGCCGATTGTATACCAGAGATGTAGGAGGTGGGTTTCATCTCAGCGGTAGATAATATCATCGCTGAGTTGTCATCCAAATGGAGTACATAAGATGAGCCGGATGTTGAGACGACGATATTCTCAACACTTGCGGACAAGTGGGGAAGAAAGTCTTTCTTAGAAGTGTCAACCTGCCAAACCACGAGGACATTCTCCGATCCACCAGATATGAAGTAGTTACCTGTGAAAAGTGAGCTTGGGGTCGACTGAGAGTTTACAACCAAATTGCTTACCATCTCTTGACCATTTGACAGCGTGGACTGCTTTGCGATGCCAATGATGATTTTGAACGTCTAGCCCGTCCTTGCCGGATTGCGATTTTCCTGAAGACCGAATTGTAGACAATGCATCGCGGTAGATGTAAATGCCCCCTCTGGCCCCACCAACAATCACGTCTACCGTGCTATTTAAAACGGGTTGGTTCTTGGTGCTACCTGAAGATCGATGACGCAGTCTTAAATCGATGCAAGTAATGAGGTCGGGACTTTCAAAAGATACAACGTCATATTCAAGCTCTTCAAGATTCTGAGTAGATCTAGAAGCATTTCCAAAAAACAACTGGTCTTGGAATGCACCTATGATGACTTGCCCATCCATACTGGTTTCGAGAATCTGAAGGCCATGACCTTGCTTCTTCAGGCTGAAAAGGGCCTTGGATTTCGCTTTGCCATCGCTTATGGGTTGATAAGCCACTATGTCCATATGACTCGCTTTGTCTGACTCAGAAATCAGGAGAATTTCTTTGTTCTCTGCATACGCGGCAGGCACAACAACCAGAGCATTCGCGGTGCCAGATGTCGTTCGGAAAACCGGACTGGGTCCAACACTTTGAGACCAGTCGACACAATACATATTTCCGTCAGAACAAGCCACCCACGCGAGATGAGAGTTGCTCTTCGATAGCCGTGTCGCAATGATTCGAGCAGGCGTGGAACCTTTTTCAGAGGAAGTGTCTAAGGTACTTATCGGAATGCGTCGGACGAGGAGCGAATCCGCAGTGGTATATATTTGAATTGAAGTGTTGTAGGTGATGATTAAATGTCTTTGTTCAAAACGTTAGCGAAAAATATATATTCAAAATGGATAACCAATTATCTTACTGCTCGTCCTCGGTGAGAATGGGATCAATATCCATCATTCTCCCTCCCATAGGTTTTGAGATTCGCCAGCCTGCCTCACCATCATCGGATTGACGAACAACTTCTTGAGGGCAAAAATAAGTCAAGTGTTTGGATTGTGTGCCATTTTCTGATGCTTGATGCTTGATCTTTTGTGGTGTTGGCGCATCGGCACCATTGACTTTGCCTTCACGGCTCTGTCGCCGATGCCTTTTCGGGATTGTTTCTCTGTCGTTGGTTTCTCTCTTGCGTTTCTTGGCCCTGTCATCTTTGACTCGAGGGTTTTTTGTTCCGGCCATGTCTGCAGCAACAATCTACTCGTAGGAGTAAATTTTCTGTGCACCGGCAAAAATTGCTTCGTAGCTAAGAAATTTGAAGACTTTCACCAACATCTGCTTGGCTGCCCGCACTAGCACAGAAATTTTAGTTCGGCAACGAACTTTTTGCTGATAAGATAAGGCAGAGCGGCAAAACTTCGGTGGCAAGGTATTTTCCTCAGTCGATCCATAAGTTCGCGGAAACATAACCCAGTCAGGATCGTTACTTCCGCTCAGGGTCCTTCAACCACATTTAATCTGAAAATCTCAAATCGCCATCATGATTATTCCCATTCGCTGTTTCTCCTGCGGCAAGGTAAATCACTCTGGCAGACCAGGGCCTAAGATCGAGTACTAACATTTTAAGGTTACTGGTGACCTCTGGGAGCGCTATCTCCAGCTAATTGCTGATCCGAAAAAGACTGACGGGTGAGTATCTAGTGGACGGGGACATGGGAAAGGGCTTGCATATCTAACATTTCTCAATAGCGATGCTATGGACGAGCTCGGCTTGAAGCGATACTGCTGCCGCCGTATGATCATGACACATGTTGATCTCATCGAGAAACTTTTGAAGTATGCAACAAACTGGCCGTTTTAATCTAGCATTATCACCCTGAAACTAACCGTATCTTCAGATATACTCCCGACGGACGAAACGAGAAGAAGCAGCGGCTCAATGAACTGGCATGATGCAGTTTTCCGGACGCGACAGGTTAGCATGGGACGGCGTTTCTAGGAGTCTTTGATAATGCCATGATGAGCTTGGCGTACGAAAAAGATATGCTGTGGCACATCTATAAAACTATTTGGCATTTCGTTTCATATCTAGAATTCCAAAAAAAAAAAAAAAAAACCCCCAGAAAAAAAACGGATTTGATGTACCTCGAACAGAGGGTGCGTTTTGGGAGTGCTCTTTATTCATGGCCTGATTATCCTCCCAGGTACAGGTTCCGTTATTATGATAATACTGTCAATACTATCACTATGCGTAGGCGGTAGAAATGTTTTACTCTGGCGAGCGGATTATTGTCTGGCGCCGTATTCTGTCTTGCCCCTTGGGTTACAACTCTTATGAGGCACCAACTATGCAAGTTTTCTATGAACAGCCTGCATCCCTCGTTTAGCATGGCTGTTGGTTTTAGCCTGCCTCATATCTCATTGAGCAGCCCTGCTCCTGTGCCTTCTTGCAGTTCTTCAAGTGGACTTTGCCATAGTAGGGGCCGTCCATCTAGCCCGAAAACTCTTGCGTCCAACTAAGCAAGACGTGGCAATCATATTGTCCAGCTCCTCCATCTACCCACACACCACAGTTTATCACGTTGGCCATAGGCATTTTCCCTTGTTCTCATCGTGGGCATGGGCGGGTCAGCGGTGCTGCCCCGCTGAACAGTTAGTGGTATGACTCCATTGGTAAGGATCATCAGTCTCTCTTCATGGAGTCTGTGGTGTCTACGCCACACCTGAAACTGGATGAGTATACCCACGCACTGAGCTATTAGCAAATGGGCCTTGCTGTCCTGCTAGAATATCGCGGCTATGTCAGCCAATAGTTCAGACCTGGAGGCAGACCCGGGCCGTCAAAAGTGGCCAACTCATCTGACAATGCGTAGAGCCCGCGGGTGAAGGCACGCTAGGTATCTGAACCAGCTTAGAGGAGCAGCTGCGTATGTGTGACGCCAAGGCTAAACGTCAGAGAGGGAATGCAAGACCGGCTGCCCATCCCTCGCGAGTAATGCATATCCTCTATTATCGGATCGGCGCATGCAACCACGACTAGTAACGCGACAGGAGGAAGATGCGGTAAAATCTCATATCAATAGTCCATGCCCATTCGACGAGCAGCTCCAGCTCCTTCCCTCACTGTAACGAAATTTGCGTCACCATCATCCAGGACGGATGGATAATAAGCTGCCATTCTCTACACCATTTATAATTCAATTCATATTTATTACTTCGACAACCATACTAGGGTAGTATTCAATGCGAAGCGTGACAGACTCGGCAACGAATTCATCCCCCTCCCCGGATCCATTGCCTAGACTCCACTCATTTGGCTACGAAGCCGCCGTGACCAGATCTCCGGGACGCAGTCTAGCCATTGACGAACAAGACCACCCAAGTCGGGGCTATAGCTAGCCAAGGGTCAGCAAAGAATTGTATTGGCGTCCCCAACATGCTTGTGACATTGACGCAGCCGACATAGCTACCTAACATCAACCCATCAACTCGTTTTCATGTCAGTGCGACGGTCGCGTCCCTCTAGCAAGCTGTTTGGTCTCTTTGATTCCTTGCGGATACCTCGAAAAGCAAAGCTGTCCTGCGGCAACTTATGATGGTTTCTTGGGGTCTGCCGCTAGCTGTCGGCAACATTGGAAGCCGTCAGCCTGATCAGTCTGTGACATAGGCTTGGCGCGACCATACCATTCGCATAAAATGCAGCTTGGGTTGTACATTCGACGGGCTACCGCAACATTACGCACACAGTACACTCAGCAACGTCGGATGGATCATTTTCTCCATCTCCCTGCGAGACAACTGGAGCCACCTCTGCATGCTGCATTATCTTCCTCTATCAGCTGCTCTGCACTTGGGCATACCGTACGGAGTATGTTACACAGCAGTACAGCCTGCCACACACATTCAGGCTTATGGGAGAAGAATCAGCAAATCATCGGTCATTGCCGGAAGTGAGCCGCCAGCCCACTCACCTGAATTAAGCGCCGAGGCCTGTTCCCCTCCTGCAGCCCCACGGGTTGGCCGCATGAGGGCCAGCCATTACCTCCACCACAGACATAGAGATTGTCTGTGACTGGTTAGCAGCGAAGAGAGTCCCGGGGTGCCGTTGCGGCAAGAGGGGGGGAAAGTATTGAACATGGCGCGGACTTTGGACTCTTTGGACTGGTGCGTTGGCGGGTGCAGACCACCAGCCCTCCGGCCTGGTCAAATAGTGTGACGGTCAGTCAGTTGTTCTGAACAAGTCGGCGAGCCGCTGTTTGTTGCGGTTGGCCTTAAACACGACATGGGAAACAAGTGCGCGTCGGATGCTTGTTCGGAGAGTACAGTGTTCCGTGCTCATAACGAATTAGACACTTCTCGTGTCCTAAGGTTACTGTCCCCTCCAACGTTACGTTTCCGCGTCCCTCTCGTCATCATTCATACACCCACAGCATCCTCACCAGCCAGCTTTGTAGTAACTGTCACTGCATAGAAGGCATTCTTCTGTTCTGTCACGACGATTTCTTTCAATGGCCAAATTTTGTCTTGTATGACCATAGTTCACAACTTTTCAAACCCCCTTTGATAAAATCCAAGAGAATGCGACCGGGCTCCATGGCATCGATCAGTACTTCTCCCTAAGTCAGACTGCACCCCAACCAACAGCATCAGCACAGAGCTGGTCCCAATACAAGGCTTGCAAGCCCCTCATCCTCCAGCCTAGTTGGACGAGCCTGTCTAAGCATAAAGACACCTTCGTTTCGGCCAACAGTTTGGGCTGGGCATTTCAATCCTCCAATCTTCGGTCCTCCTCTTCGCGAGCAAATCGCTCGCAAGGCGCCCGAGGCTGTATCAGTTTATCGCGGCTTCTGCCCCATCGCCGCAGTCAACAGGAGGAAGATCGAGCCCAGCTTACACATTTCCGTTAAACCTAGACCTCTTCGACCGCAAATGTCCATAGAGTCACCCGCAAGAGTGGATTTCAGCCTACTGCAGACTACCTGCATAGTCAGACACATTCAGACAGGGGTTGAAGCAGTCCTTACCACCCCTAGTCCCGTCCACAACCCACCGAGAACCACTCATTGCGCGGAGCCTCTTTAAACCACAGCCGCCCGCTCGTCAAGCCGACCCCAATTCCTCCAAACCCTCCATCTGGGGGATCTTCTGAAAACTGCTGCTGCATTTATTCTGGAAGCTTGCTGGCAGGTTAGGCCCCAAATCGCGACCTTATAGCTTTCTTGCCGACTCGAGCACACCTTTATGGCCGATTACAACACAGCCAGGCGTACAACACGTTGACCCGTCATTAGTATCGCCCCTGCTCGTCACTGAGTTCAGCAACTCAGTCTGGCCGGATCAGCGGCCGTTCAGCACATATTGTGCTGCGCTGAGGGCTTTTTTCTTTCTTTCCTTCTTTCTTTCTCACGACATCAACCCGGGACTTGTTTCATCTACTACGAGCTTACCGGCAGCTTGATCGTTGCGGGTGATTATATGTCAAATTCGCTTTGAATCATGGCTTTAGAGGGTCCCTTGAGGTCATCAACTGGCAATTTGCATTTCCCTTTTAGCAAACAGGGAGACATGTCTGCAACTTCGGACACAGAAGGACTGCGGTCCCCATTCAGAGTTGTGTAAGTTACCAAGCCTCGGTACTACTTGCAAGTTTCATGTCTAACATCATACGCAGTTCGTCACCTCCACCTGCGACAGACTCTGCCACTCTGAAGCCCAACTCGTTCAATCGCATATCATCCAACTCTACGAGCATTCTGAGCCCGACTGATATCGTTGGACCATCACCTGTAACATCCAACGGCACAGAAACTACAGAGATCGAAGATGATGCATCAGAGGAAATTGAACAAGGGCACAGTGGGGATGCATCTTCACGATTAGAGGTTTGACACAGTGGATCTATAGTAGGCATTAGAAACTGCTCTCTAACTTTTTGCCAGCTTCTCATGCTCACCACCAATTTGCCCGAAAACGTGCGACAACCAAATACTGATGAGGCCGTCTCGGTCATTCATGCTCCAGAAAGCTTCGCTAGTTGGGTAAGTCCGTTACCAAACCTCTTATTTGCTTTTAATTTGCCCGCGGATCAGCTAACTCTCCCAGACTTCTACCGATTCTACCGCTCAGCAGAGCCAGCCTAGCGAGCGATCTTCACCGAAAGCTGACGATGCATCCTCAGCCGACCTCAATGAGTCTTCCCAACAGGTTCGTTGAATTGTAGCATTCGACCATGGACCCCCATATGCTTACTTGTTTTCTCCAGTCAACGTCACACCCAGCTCGACCCCCAATATCTACGGACGTGAAGCCTGTTAGATATAGTGTGGATAGTGCAACACCACGCGCTCAGGATTTGCAAGACATGTTGAGCGACAGTAGCAGATTAAGGTCTAGCAGCACAAGCAGCCTTGAAAGTAAGCCATCGAGTTTCGACCGCAAGTTCCAGTAACTAATAATATTCTAGAGATTGACGAACAGACTGAAGCTGAAGGCGATGATGATGATGATGACGACTACTCTGGCATACCATTTTTGCAACCTGCTGAAGATGAGGTCGCTGCACTACGAGCAGCACTGCAGGAATGTTGGACGCTCTGTAATACGTTGGCTAGCCTCAGTGCGATTCACCGGGCGCGAATTTTTAACAGTTCTGGCACTCCAGATGCCCATGAGAAGGCGTGGAAAACCTGTTGGAAGCTTTGTCAACGTTTATACGACAACCAAGTTGAGGACCCGGCCTCTCAACATGTCAGGATGAATCTCGACCTATGCCGCGATTTCTGCCAGGCTCTATTTGATATTCGGCAAAAGAAGGACGAAACTGCAGACTCGGTACTTCGCGTCAGCTTCGAGCTAAATAACCAGTATGCTACCGCCTTCTCAAACAGTACTGATCATCAAACTTCATTGCAACTAACACAGCATGTCTAGCCTTTATAGCGCCCAAGACAGCAGGACTCTACCAGAGCAATTCAGAGAGAGAACGCTCGACTTCTACATCACCCTTTGCCATCGCCTAATGAAGCAACGCAGTGAACTGGCCGAGGAAACAGATCACCTCCTTAGCGCTTGTTGGAGTCTAGCTGAAATGCTATTTAGTCTTCGGCAAAACAAGCGTGATTGCGCACCGCTGGATGAAGAATTGCTCGGTTCCGCAGTGCAAGCATGTTGGGATCTTTGCGACATCTTCAGAGATGGCTGGACGCAAATTCGCCCTGACCGGAACACCCCGCGTCCGAATCAAACAAGCTTTTTCCCACAGCAGCCAATTGAACAGTCGGGTCGAGATAGCCGACAATCCAATCGCTCCTCGCTTCACTCTAAGCGTGAGAGCGTGAAAAGCACTCAACAGGAAGAGCGGGCGCGTAAACCACCTCCCGTCCCAGAGACGCCGGTGACAGAGTTCGAGGATACACCCATCTCGCCAGAAAGTCGTTCACCACAAATGCCCAACATAATGGTATTGGGGACAAATAGCGATAGCGGCCGGGGGGGCAGGTGGTCCAGTAATGCGTCCAACATGTCCAGCTACTCACGAAGCAGCAATAAAACATCAAGCACCGCAACTACGACCACAGCAACGGAGGATCCCAACATATCTCGATCAAAAGTGCTGGTTCTCCGAGCCGCCATGAACGTGGGTTTCAACCGCGATACCACGGATCCCAAGACAGAATCTGCGAGCCTACAAAAGTTTGTTCAGGGACTGCCAATAGGGTCATTCGGCTCTCTCCACAGCCACGCTGTTCTCCTTCAACAATACAAAAACGCAGTCATAACGGACGCCTTCCTCCCAAGAAGTCAGCTCCTCCCCACTCGGAGTAAGCGTGTAATGGTCCAAGACATGGCCAAGAGTGTTTTGGCAATGAGCCATAGTTCGCCACGATATGCATATTTACGCGATCTATTCAAGTTTGTGTTTCAGTTTTCCGTGGACGAGGCAGAATCACGAAGAAACCTGAGCATTGTGGTCTAGAATGGATCATGGTTGGGTTATTTTATTAATGACACGTTCAACAAAAGAACTTTGCAATGACGAACAACTATAAGCAACTTTTGGAAGCAAAGTGGATGCTTTATGGCCGGAATGCGGTGGTTGATGAATGTTCCTTTCTCATCGTATTAGATACCCCCTTATTTCACGATCCCCATCCGTTGTCTTCTTATTTTAATGGGTGGAATCTAGCGTCTCCTTACCCCTTTTCATGGATGTTATACCGAGGTCACAATACAATCGTATTGACATGAATGAAATGTATTCTTTTGTGAGCCATGTAGTCAATTCAAGAGATGCGAAATCTACCTGTATGAGGTTCCTTCCAGCTCTACCTGTCTAAAATTTTGTTCTTGTTATCTTTGTATTCCAAAGCAAATGTCAAAAGCAAGTCTATGAAACCAGATATGCTCCAGTATGTCCAAGCCATCTAGGCTTATGAAGAAAAAAACCCCGGGATGAAATCTTCAACCCGAATGCCATTGAACAGGAGAACCCCGTCTTCATCGTGGTCATCTCCACCCCGCCCATCATCGTCGCGTTCACCCTCAGCGTCATTATCTTCGACGGGCATCTCCTTCGACGTCATCTTCTTCAACGTCATCTTCTTCAACGTCATCTTCTTCAACGTCATCTTCTTCGACGTCCTCATATTCCACGTCCTCAGATTCCACGTCATCAGATTCGACGTCTTCAGATTCGGCATCATCAGATTCGGCATCATCAGATTCGACGTCATCGTCGGCGGCGTCTTCTTCGGCGTCCTCACCCCCTTCCTCTTTGGCAATCTCGTCAAATGCTGGAGCGGCCCCGGCGACTATAGCAACTCCGTGCATTGGTGCAGAGAAACTGTCGCTGGTTGAATCGAAAGTCCAACTCCGGTCATTGTGGGTTGTTCCAATGAGGTGGTTGGCGGCCTCCATCTCAGCTTCGAATTGTGCGATCAGCTGAGGGTCAACTTGAGGGGTTTGGGTAAGGTTAAAGCGGTTGGGATCCTGGAACTCAATCTCAACCTGCTTGCCAAAATCGTCAACTGTGACGTTGGCGGGGTGGTCGTCCATGCTTGGTGTCATGGTTTTGATACCGTCGCTCTGATGGGTAGGGTGGTTAAGGCGAGGGTGATGGGTAGGCTCCCGAATTTCCGGCGTGGTTAAATATCCTGCCATTGGAGCTATGGGGGTGGTATAATCCCTTGTGGCAGCCTGTTCAGCCATGACCTGCTGGATACTTTTTTGGTAGTTGAGACTATGGCTCGAGTTGAGAGTCTGCATGTGTGACATAGTTTGGCCCACCTGGAAATTGTATGGGCTGTGATGTTCGAGGCCAAGGTCATAGTTTATCCAGCCGGCATTGCTAAATTCCTGATGCACATCGGGAATGTAGGTCACGTAAGGGTTATTGTGAACCTGAGTTGGCCAATTGGGGCCTTCTCCCACAACGGACGTAATATCAGAATACGGTAGAATTTGAGAACTCTGTCCTTGACCACCTGTCTCTGTATATTGTGGTAAATTGTAGTAAGGACTAGTGGAAAATTGCGGATCTGCTACATGAAAAGAAGCCGTATTCTGATTAGGTATTGTGTAGGATTGTTGATTAAGATGGTTGGTCATATATGCCGGAGCCGCGACGTTCAGCCTACGATGCTTCCCGGCTGGGGCATCGGAGCTGGAAGGATATTAGTCTCCTATTTCTTCTCTCCACGTTTTCGTGAGGAAGATGGACCAACACACCTTTTAGTCTGCCCATCAGCGTCAGCATCGCCATCGCTATCAGCATCACGGGACCGTTTGTCCCCAGCCGCAGGGCTTCGAGGACGCAGAGTTGAAGCTTCTGGGGAATGTGACTCACTTTGTAGACTAGAGCTTCCAGGACCAGTCTGGGAGGCTGGCGTGCCATCGGTGGAAGTGGACGGGCCCGCTTGTTGGGGCTGAGAAGACGCAGCCGGAGGTGCAAGTCGGGCAACAGTGACTCGAAGGTCAGGCTCCGGAACTCCAGGTCCGTCTGCTTCAAATGCGGCGTAGTCAATGTTGAGAATGCCGTCGTTCAATGGCCATGCGCCTGTGAGAGAACTGGCCGCACCAAAGTTCGGCACGTTTGCCATTGGGGTCCTGAAACTAAAGCATTAGCATCGGCTACGTGACTGTATGTTTTTCTCTTCTTTCTTCAGCGGAATGCTCTTTTCCACGTTTCTTTTAGTTACGAAAGCAAGTCTGGTACAAAAGTAAATAAGTCTTACCCGAACCGCGGATCCCGCCCATACTTGTTTTTGATATACTGAACTTGATTATCGGTCAAAGCACGGCCAAAGCGCCTCTGGAACATGGTAACAATCCATGAGACAGATAGGCCGTGAAGTATAGCCGTGAGAATAAAAAGGATCTCCACGTTGCTATACTGTTGAGCTCCTGCCATCTTGAAAATTTTCCCGAATGTCCCTTGTGCTGATTTTGATTTGTTAGCTATAGGATTCGAGATGTATGCAACCTCGTATGCTTGAGCACGGGAGAAGGGGCAGGGGGCTACTGGAGTGTCCTTCTTAAACTCAAAACGGGGGATTATGAAGTGTTTTCGAGAATATTGGAGTGGATGTCGTGTAGGGTACAGAAGGAGTTTGTGGTCTTGTTTAAGCCTTTGACACAAGGACAACAATGGCAAAACTGACCAGATGTCGAAAAAAAATGTGAAGAGAATGGAGGAGGGAGGTAGGTCCAAGGAAGTTTTTTGTTGTCAAGAAGGGCCAAAAATAACTTTTTGAACAGCGAATCCACGTCAAAATGTTTGTTTTGCCCCTCATGGGGAAGGGAAAGCAGCAGATGAAATAGCTCCACGAGGGGGGGAGGGGAGGCCACTGACAGTATCAATCGCTCTGCAGAGAGACACGTAGTCTTTTGATGGTGTTGGAGAAAAGTGGTAACGCACACAGTCGACTGAATAGGTGTTTTGGGGGAAGCAAACTCCGGTGATAGATTGCACAATTTGTTTGCGGTAGTCGTAAGTTTGTGTAGCTGTGAAAACAAGAGGACGGTGATTTATGAAAGTGTGGGTGGAAAGACGGGGGAAGAGAAGAGGGAAAAGAAGGGAGACATGTGAGGTATAAGTAAGGGGCAGGTGAGGGACAGGTGAGGGACCGATGACGGGGCCAGAGGTTTGTGAAGGCGTTGTCCTCCGCATCACAATCGTTCAGAAGTTGGAGCAGAGAGAGGGAAACCGGACGGACAGACGAATGGGAACAGTCGACACTGGACACGGGGGCCGGCAAACGTACTTGAAGTCATGGCCACGCAACCCAATGATTAATGCTACGACTTGGAACGACTAAATAGCCTCATGCTCGTGGGGGCAACGTTGCACCAAGCCACTTGGTTCTCACTTACAGTTCACAAACTGATGACTGTTGAGACGCCTTATGGGAGGGGCCACGATATATTGTGAGATGTGAGGCCATGAGTGGCAGGGATCGCTCCACTATATGACACGACGACAGCCGGAAGGGGGGCGTTTGCTAGATATGAATCTCGCATTGTTTGTTTTGATCACCTCACCGGTTTGTCGGGGTGCTCATAGGCTTGGTACCACTCCGTTATGATTACCATTACCCGCCATTGTCGGACATCAAGAACCAATACACCGTATGTTTTTAGACTGCAGCCACGTGAAGATAAAACACATTGTAGTCAAACCACGTGGCAGCTGAAGAATATCAAAGCGCAAGTTTGCCCTCGGGCTGTTCAGCCCTTGTACGTTGTCCTTCCTGCACACAAACAAACGCCAGAGCACCCAACAGCAGATTTGCAAGCTCTGAATGTAATTCTTATTCTCCTTTATGCATTGCATTTGTATCTTGAACGCTATTGTTCTATCAATAAGTACTCTTCTTCTACTGTACTCTCCTTGACGATAAGATTGTCCACGATGCCCTTTCACGCTTGCTATGCCGACGTTGCTGCCTATCTACGCATCCAACCCATGCACCTAACAAGCGAAGATGCAAATCTAGTGTGATACATCCCGGACTATTAACTCCTGACACCGCGGGATTCAGGGCAAAGATTTGATGTTTGCTACATTCTCGATGATCGTACGATCCGTTAAATACTCTCGATATGATGCCCGTGAAGTGATGACTCCCTGTGAACAGGTTGATTAGACCAGAACGACGTGTGTTTTGTGACATGATCACGAAAAATTTTACGCGGAGCCCCTTTGAACTTTTTCGTGTGGTGATAGCCACTGATTCATACTACTCATGCTACCAAACAGCCACCAAACTTGCCGACAGCACAGGCTTGTGCCTCTCCGAAACAAAAAGAAACATAGAACAAACAAAGGGCGTGGGATTCGTCGTAAGTAGCTCCTGAAGGTGATGGCTGCGACTCGACGATCAAAGGACATCATGGCCAAGAACAAGAAGACCATGCCAGTTTTATTCCATCGCAGAACTGTATTCGTGAGAGGTCCTCGCCCTCTTCTGACACAGCCGCGGCAGGGAACATCAGCCTGTCGTTGCCGACGAGAATTATCATCATCTTTTCGCAAATACACTGGGCGGGAGTGGGCTTTCTTTCCAGCCGCTTGTGAGAGTATTTATTAGATGGCTGTGCAATCACACCACCCAGATAGCTTTTCAATAGGCTTATGCTAACGGGTTGTTTGACCAGAGAAATGTAAAATAAAGCTGTTTGGACATTCACGCCGTACAGGTGAGTGTCGATACACTAGATACTGACCATGAGAAGAGATACTAACCCATCCAAAACATCCTAGCCATCGATGGCTGTCTACGTGCAAAACGATTCACCGGAAAGATAATGACTTACTCAACGTATTACTGAGACAAAAATTTTTAAGTTATTGTCTGCCGAGATTAAGAACGGTGCCAGAGTTCATAACGCCTCTATGAGGTTGTTCAGTCAAAGAATATGTTGGCATTAACAATGAGCATTCCTTGCCGTTCGCGTAGCAAAGACAAACATGGAATTTGCCTTTGTGTTCCTATACGTGCATCATTTTCGTAGAGTTCTCGGCTATCGTTTTCTGGACGGCGTGTGCTAGTGTGGAGAACGTCGTGGCTTTTCTCATAATATGCACCAGCACACCACTTGCTTGAAGAGAGAGGCAAGGCTTGAACGGCGGATGGAAAGATTGACAGCGACTACATAACATTAGAGCTTCCAAAATGTCTCGGATTCACTTAGGATCTCACAGAAAGAGGGCATTCATCATGCTGCTGGATGTGTTGCTGGATATTAGCCCGCTAACTGCTGAGATGTCGAATTAGAAAGACTCAACGTTCATATATCTGGGACTTTTGAGGTGCGAAACACTGCTGTTAGCAAGATGCCTGATCCTACAGTGTGGTGCAGTACAAGTGGAGAGAAATCTCCCAAATACAATCATGACCTTGATCACTTCCAACAACATCCGCTTCCACACTTACCGATCCACGATCGACAATTTATTTGGTGCGACAAGCACAACCGCCATAATCAATGCTAGGAATTCAACAGGTATGGCACATTTCGCAAGCTAATTGGTATAGCAGCCATTGTGATTCCAGTAGTATCATGGCTGCAGGATACTAAGCCGACTCATATCCGAGTAAAAGTGCCAGTGCTGGCTAAAGATCCAAGTAGTAACGATAAAGACGCCGCTATTATGCATACTCGTGATAACCTTGTAAAGATAGGTACAACGAATCCCAAGCTGTGTGAGCGGGATAAGAAGGTGGTGCATAAAGCCTGCTGGCTATACTAGGTACCAAATAGAAGAGCAGTTTGTTTCCGCGCCCAGGAGAGGTACTACGGTGTGATTGCTTTCGCAAATGCATGAAAGCAAAGATCCTTTCCCAGGAACATTTGATCATAGCTGTTCCGTGTCACGAGAAATACGAGTAAGGGCCATAACTACATGTGAAAAATGGCCTCTGCCTACGCCATATTTGTGTTGACATATTTGGTGTGCAAGACGGAGTATGCTCTCGTAGCTTAGCGGAGCTCAATTGTTGATTATTCTCTGCTATGGTTTGACTCTTTTCTTCTTGTGGGTGATCTTATGGGTCTATGCATTTATGCCGTGGAATGCTGCTTCTTGCTCCCAATATCTGGTTAAGAAGATGTTGGACCGCGCGATATGGTATGACTGAAAGACCTTGCGACATTGAATTCCCGTTAGATGACAATGTGAGGGAACTACTCTGCTCTAGCTTTGACCAGGGTCTTCCAAGACATCATTGTCCGCTCTCCGAGTTGAAGCGTCGTGGGCGCACGTGTTTTCAACCATCAAACTATTATTACTCCTGTCCCTCCTTCGCGCGCTTCTCCTTATCCCGCGCTGCCACTGCCACTGCCACTGCCACTGCCGCTGCTGTTGCTGCAGCACCTTCTGCTCATCTTCTGCTAGTATGGGTATGGGAAGATCCTTAAAATATCCTGATGAGTCTGACAGTCTCTAAAATGCTGTCGCAAGCCACATAAAGTAAATCGTTCACGTTATTAGTGTAGAGCTTCATCTTTCGCTGGATTTTGCAACAGGCCCTGATAGGCCTTCGTGGTTGTGCTAGTCCTTGCTCCGCTCACAGCCGTTGGTGGTATTCGCCTGCCGTTACAGCCACGCTGAAACCGGCTCGATCGAGCCATCGGTTCGTCCATGCTGATATATGTACGCTGCGGTAAGCATGAGCCCGAGAAAAGATGAAGCGCGAGCCGAGCACTTCACATCGGCTCGGTACATCACGACCATCAACCTTGTTCCAGCACCACCTTCCGCCCATAGTTTATGTACGCCGGTAAATGCCCGACAACTCTATATGCATCTCGTCTGGTCGTGCTTACATCGAGTCTCCATGGTGAACACAGTCCCGCTCCAGCCCTTCTTTTCTTTGTGCAATATCCCGACTATGTCGACGCGGCCCTTCTCGAGAACACACCCAACCAACACTGCACACGACCCCCTTCGTCATCATCCACCCAGTCATCCTGGCCAGCGAGCTCGTCCTCCTCGCCGCACACAAGAGGCTCTTCAAGATCCAGCATAGCCTGCTTGAACGCATGGAGGAGCTTTACCGTGGTGGCGTCCCTTCGAGGGACCATGACGACCGCTCGGGATCGCGCACACAGCGCCAGGTGCTGGCTGATAGCAGAGGCTAAGAGGACGGGATGGTCGTCGTCATACATAGGGTCTGCCACTAAAACAATCTGCAAAGACGCGCAAAAATACAAAGATTAGCTCTCGCCCTTCCGATAGATCGTCTTTGATCACGAAAAGCCACGTCTGTACCGCAACATAGTCAACAGCAGCATACCTTGAATTGACTCGGCCTGCCGAATAGCTCCTGATCAACCTCGTCCTCACTCCCACCCCATGTCAACGCGCCAACACTTGCTCCTCCGCCCCTCGCTTCAATTGCCTCCCTATTTCTCTCCGCATTGCTCTCCAAGTTCTCCACGATGCTCGGCAGATCGCTCAGCACAACATGAAGCTTCCACAATGCCGCGGCGGCTAGCCCCAGCAGGCCCGTACCGGAACCCAACTCCAGCACCGTCGGCACCTCCGGCCTGTCGAACAGCTCGGCTAACGACGTAGCTGCTAATTGTGGTAGATGGTTCGCAAGAACATACGAGGACCCCCACGTCTTGAACCCCAAGGAATCGCCCGTCAAAGCCGGTTCCCGGATGACGAGCTCAAACGGTTCGTACGATGGCGTCCCATCCTCAGCCTCAAACGGCCACTTGCGTATAATCTCGCCCATTCCCGACCTCCCACCCCGCTCTGAGATGCGCTTACTAGCCAGGTCCCAGATGCGTTCCTTCTCGTCGTCATCTTCTATCCACGACAAGGGGCTCTGGATGATGGTGACCAAGTACGGCGTCATGTCGGCTTTGCGGGCAGAGGCAAGAGATTCTTGCTCCGCGAGCATGTCAGAATGGCGGCGAAGATTCCATACCGGGGGTTGGAGTTCCAGGCTTTGCAGGGTGGTGATGAGGACGGACGGCGACGGCTGCTCATGTATCTGGGGTAGGTCGAGGGGCGAGAGTTCGCACATGGTGATGGTGGCCGACGTTGGCTTTACTGGGATTAATGGGGAAAGTGTACGGAGTAATAAAGACCGTATTGCTTCATGGGCGGATGAGTGCCACGCAATAATCCGTATAGTTGTAGGGGTTGTTCGGACGAGGTCTCGCCCGGCAGGTCTCAACCAAAATCCCCACAGCCATAGGCCGAATTTCACAATGTGTTTTAGCGACCTCTTTATTATTGTCTTTTTCTATACGTACAGCCGCCAAATTTGAAAAAAAAAAAAAGTACCAGAATCTGCCTAGTTCGCATCAAACAATTTGATTTGCAGCCACATCCGCCAACGATCATCACGTCAGCACAATCCACTACAGAAGCGAACCCAAACAGCCGGTTGCACATCAACTAACTAACTACGGAGTACGGAGTACGGAGTAGCTACTCCGTATGCTCCCCCTGCCCCTGCCCTGCCCTGCAATTGGGTTAACCGAGGCCGCCACAGCCCCGCCGTCCAGCCTGGGATCCTACACATCCATCCGTCAGCTGCATGGCGGGCGGAAAATTCCATGCAAGTGGCATGACGGTCCAGGCCCTGAGGTAGCATCGTGACTGGAAATACAAACACATGGGGGGAAATCATCGTATGGTGTGTTACACGGGGACCGACTAGTCTTTGTACAACATGCAGATGGGATGATAATTTTTTAATTTTTTGATTTCACTTCTTGTCCAATTTCCCCCCTTTCACAGCGGAGATAGCAATGAATTTATCAATGTCTACTCCGTACATAGTGTGTTCGATACTGAATACGCTACCACCCCCTCCATCCAGACCCGGAGCACTCCGGTTCACAGCGAGCGAGATCGCCATGGAGGGGAACAGCTGATGAGTAAGCACAGCCGGCAGCTAGGCGCAACCATAGGCCGTGGCATGAGTGTCGTGCTAGCCACTAGTGCATCAGAACTTAAAAGCACTTCGATTCGGGTTCCAGTAATGTAAATGAATAGACCAGATGAATCTATCTCTCAATGAAGAAATGTGTGAATCTGCCTCATGAGATATTTATTGTTGAACAGTCTGACTTGACTGGTATTGCCCCATTGTTACCCACTGGTTCACCCACCCGTTGGGTCCCTTCCCGCATCGCCATTGTTCCACAACCGCGATCGGCAATCGACTGTTGCTATGCTGCATTGGCCCTGCAGATGCTGCATGTGTTTTGAACATATTATCTTTTATTCAATGCCCGCTGTATTAGGCTCGTGGTATCAAAAACAAAACAAAAAACACAAGCTTAGCCCTGGCCAAGCACACACAGAGCACTATTTGCCTCATGCGCAGCCCACTCGGCTTTTTGTTTGTCTCAAGCTTGCTTCCAGTCAATCCATCCGCCCTCTGTCACCTGACGGTGTGTATGCATGCAAAAGATCCTTTACCCCTGTCCATGATGCCAATGCAAGAGTTCCCTTATCCTGTGCGCCTATTTTGTCTTGTCAAAATAAAACCAAAACCAAATGTTCTCAAAATGAAATGTATAAAATGTGAAATCGCTCCCTTCCCATACCGAGCATGCAATGTCGTGATGTCTCAAAATGAGACCAAGACGAGGGGAAAAAAAAAAAAAAAAAAAAGAGACCATATTCAACACAGTCGAACTGTTCTGTATCGCCTCAGACCCTGTGTGGAGAGTACTGCTTGTATATCTCCTCCTTCATATTCTCCAGTCGACCTCGCAAACCGATCAAACGATCCAGCTTTTCGCGCGGTGGGTTATCGAGAGCTGAAATCTCGTTGTGTAGCGCTTCGTACTTTTGGTAAAAAGTCTTGAATTTTTGCGCTTTGTTCACCACATCTAGCGGGACACTTTCCACGACCCGTCGCTTCATGGCTGCTGGTTTACTCTCCACCTCCAGTTTTCGCTTCTTCTGAATAGGAGGCGTGTCCTCGTCTAAATCGGATGCGTTTGTAGGTGGTGACGATGCGAGAGGTGACGACTTCGTAGGGGACGTGTTGCTCATGTTCTTGCTGCGGAATGAGGAAGATGTTGCACGAGCTTGGCTGTGTTGGCCGCTTGCTTTTGCGACTGGTTGCCTCGGCTTGGGGGCAGGTAATGGCTGCTTTGGCTTGATCCGCTTTGATAGAGGCGTGCCAGAGCTAGAGCTGGAATCAGAATCTTCCCTAGGTCGCTTAACAGGCGGCTTCTTTACTGGCTCTCGGGGTGCTGAAGGTCGCGTGTTCACTATAACCGTGTCCTTTGCCTTAACCGGAGCCGGTTTGGGTTTCAACATGGGTGCCTCATCTCCGGAGGAGTCCGAGTTTTCAATGATTGCAGCGGAGAGCACCCGTCCACTGCCTTTTGAGGCCGCCTTTGTCTTAGAGGGAGACACTTTTGGTGGCGCAGCTGACTTTGGTTTTGAATTGCTCAGTAACCTCTTAGCCTGGGCATCTTGAGCCGAGGGCTTCTTGGATTTTGCTGGCAAAGAATTCGAATTTGACCGCGACATTGTTTCTCCTCCGACCTTGGGCTTGTCGCTCTCAGGGCTATCTGCGCCATCCCTAGTGCCAGAGCTATCGTCTGTTCTCTGAAGCTTGATCTTGGGTGCGGGTTGGGGAGGCCCTTTAGCGATGTTGGCTTGCAAACGGCTGAGACATTTGCCTTTTCCTCGCTCCTCTTTCGGTAACAAAAGTTGCCATTCAGTTTCTGACGATGAGAGCCGTTGCTTGTCGTATTGTTTAATAGCTCTATCGATCGCAGCTTGTCGGTCATTTTGTGTTTCATAGTCGTATTTCCAAACATTGAGCTCTCTCCAGATGGGCTGCTTTATAGTCCATGTTTCGGAGTCACTGTTGTAAATTGCCATTTTCTCCAGAGCAGGTCTGAAGTCCTCATCCTTTCCTGTCCACTTGTCTTCGAGGTACTCGGTAGCTCGGTCTGCGACAGCTAACTCATGAACCAGTGTAAATCGCAGTTCCTTTTTCCGCTCCATCACGTTCTGTGTAGCTGTCAGTTGGGGAGTCGAGTTCGGTGAGTGGGCAGCATTGAGCGCCGGTGATGTTGGTATTGACTTCGGCGTAGATGCATAATTGGACAGGAGTTTGCTTCTACCCTTGCTGCCGATGGGTAGCTTGTCGACAACACGGGCACTGGCAGAGGATCAGCATAAGAAGACTACGTGCATTCTGAGAGTTAAACGGCAGACTTACCGGTCTCGGGCGGCGTCATGGGCGGCGAGCCCATTTTGCAGCGCCTCGATATCCGAGTCGAGTCCAGATGATGTCGAACTTTTATTTGACGTGACAGGTTTCTTCTTGGCATCTCCACCTTTGGCCCCTTGTGTGACCTTCTTGGGAAGTGATCGAGCCGGATTGGGTTTGATAAAGACGCTCCCAGCATGCGGTAATCGTTCAGCATCCCTGGTGGACTCGAAAGGCTTCGTGAGGAAGAGGTCCAGTGGAATATCCTCTTCGGGATGTGATATACGATGTGTGTTCGGGCCATAACGCAGCGTCTAAGTTATTAGTATGTTAGTACTGAAGACGAGTATGACCAAAAGCGTCACGAATGCAATTTTGAAAATTCCCGTAAATGGTGGCGTAAGGCTTGCTCAGCAACTGAATGCCAAGTACCAAAACCGACCAAGGGACCTCAAACTGTAAAAGTCAAGCTTTGGACCCAAAAACGACATACCGGGGATTTTCCTAGCTGCAACTCTAGATTATCTCCTATACGATCACTCTGTATCATCTGCTCTACGATGTCGTCGCTCAGATTGAGGACAAACGCCTGTGGTAAGACTGAGTCGGCACCGGACGACCCCGTCAGCATCAGGCCGCCCTCTGGAACCTTGAGCGAGTTCATGGTTGGTGACGGCAGGAAAACTGAAGAAGAAATAATCGTGTTGCACGTAATTTGGAATATTGTTGCTGCTGTGGTGGTGGTTTGCAGATCTTAAGGTCCCGGTAAACGAAAGCGTGTGCTGGGTTCGACTGGCTCGTGATGGATTGGAAGCAGGAGTGTAAGAGGAAGAGTCGAGGACGGTGTCCTTGCTGTAAAAGCGGAAGCGTTTTGTAGAATGTCGAGCAAACGATTCACATCGTACGAATCACCTGGCAGCGGTTGGTTTGTGTTGCAATCGTGAATGGCTATGGCGATTTCGGTGTCGGTTTGCTGGGGCCAGGGCCCGGTGAGTGGGAGACAAAACAGAGGCAAATTCACTGCCGGTGCCCCAAAGGGACAACAGTAAGTAAAATGAACGCAATTCGGCAAATACAGGTAGAATTCAAGCCAGAGAAGTGGTTAGGCATCCAATGACCACATGAAGCACTCTCGGGCACACTTGGGAGAGCGTGATGAAGGGAAAAGAGAGGCAGGTCCCGGGCTGTGACGAGTTGCGGTTGACGGTTGACGAGGAGAGGGCGAGGAATGGAGTATGTGAATGCATGGGTGGGCACGGCCAGCTAGATTTGGGTTGGGCCAGGATGGGCGGGACCGAAGTTTAGACCAAGCATAGTGCAGCTTTGCAGGTAGCGTAGTCGGCCGTACCACCAGCTACCACAAGGTTGGAAGTCAAACTGGCGGACTTGCGAGCCAGTGGGCGACCACAGGGCAACTAGCTCGACCGACAATGTGCTTCTCATCAGACCATACAGAAAGAGTGAGTGGGTGCTGGCGCTCAATGTAGTACCGGTGCTGAGCCAGGTGCTGGCATGGTATGGAGTAGTGGGTGCTTTGCTGGGTGCTGGGGCACACACCACGGAACTAACCTCTGGACAATGACTGGGCTCTGGGGGCGGAGGAACGGCGGAGGGCGGGTCTGGCCACCGGAGCTGGCACCTGGGCGCCCAGCACCCAGCACCCAGCACCCAGGCACCATTGACTCTAAGTACCTCAGCAACTCAGGTCGGTAGATAGTTGGTAGCTGGTGGATGGGAGTGGGCGAGGCCTAGGGCGTGGCCATGGGCGTGGGGCCCTGATGGATAACCAGCACGGGTACGGTGCGGGTACGGCAAGGCCAGGCGAACTGACAGACCAGTCCACCCTTGGCATGGCTCAATACGTAGTCCTGGACTCCGTGGTCAAGCCTGGCACTCCGTAATCAACAAGGGGACTGCCTAGCAGCTCCAGGCATGAGGCAGGCAAGGATGACAGGCAGGGCAAGCAGGGCAAGCAAGGCACGCAGGGCAGGGAAAAGCCGACTTGAGGCAGCGACAGACAAGCGCAGACTGACGAGTCCACCACGAGGGGTCACGGAACACGATAGCAAATAGCGCATAATACTAGTTACTCCGCAAGCACACCGTATACGACGATTATGCTGACTGATAGGGCCGATGACTGACTGCCGGAACTGAAAGCGAGGGCATTCATGTTAGAACCTAATAATAAATACATAACCTTCCGCTTTGTGGCCCCAATGGCGCCGCAGGCTCACCAACTGGAGGTCTCGTCAAACGCCGAGAGCAGTGATCCAGGTGCAAGACTCTTGCGTGAACTGAGCCCGGATCGGATACAGGGCGGGGGACATGATGATGCTCGGCATCGGCGAAACGCAGAATTTGCGTGCATTCACTTGTTCTTGCAAGAGACGCACTCCCAGACCACGTCCGAGTCTGCGCCGCTATGCCAATGCAGCTCGAATGTTGTGCCAAGAATGGGGTCGCTTCACCATGTCATCCTTCGTCCGTCATCCGCATCAGCCGCCAGGTCCATCCTATCCTGCATCATCCTATCCCGTCCAGTCACGGGCAGCATAGAGCGAGTGTCGCATCCCAAATAGGCCACCAGCCAGCCCTTCTGCTGCCACAACGCTCTGGGTGTTGCGTTGTGGCGTAACCGGCTGCAGCAAATGTCTGGTGTAACCTCGACTTCGATCCTATCTTTTGAGGCAGGTTGGTCTCAGACACGACGAGACACCGTAGGGACCGTCCTTTTCAGTGCGCCTCGTTCCAGCTGGGCCAATTGGCCCCCGGCACTAAAGACGGTTCTCAGAAGCCGAATCTACCGCCCAACTACGGACTAATAGTACATCAATGTCGCCTACTAGTAAAGCCAGGTAAGAGCCGACTTCTCAAACGTGAGAGCGAGTTCCTCACCTCCACGGAGCGTGCGGTGTGGTGTGGGTGGGTGTAAGACGTAGATTGGTGCATAATACAATACATCCGCGGTACATCCCGCGCATCCTCGTCGAACTTTCAGGCCGGACAGCCCAGGGACACGAGCCAGATGACAGGGGTAACATCGCCAGGGATTTGGAACCCAAGCCTTTGTGCTCGTTGTACAGAGTACCGCAGAATTGCATAACCAGGCTGCGCTTATATGAGTTCAAGGTACGGATTGCCTGCAGGCACCGTCTCACGCGAGCTCTGCTGCTGCGTGGAACAAGTCGCCCGGAGTACTCCGTACATGTTGTACATATCGTACATACAATACGTGGGTGGTACTCCGCCAGTGCTCCGTCCAGTAGTTACTCCGTAATCGGTACGCGTGGTGCTTACATACAGCACAATTTGGTGAAGAGAGTGCCCGGCCCTAGAATGCTGCGTCAGCCTTGGTGTGCCAGATCACTGCGTTGTGAAGGTATGTTGGGTGCCAAGAAATGCACAGCTTGTGATCTGCTGTGTGCAACCAGAGAGTTGGGACGGGGCTAATCAGATTTCGCCCGTCCGCTTCGTGGCGAGCCTGTCGAGGTCATGCCGCTACGACCCTGCGTCAGGCGTTAAAAGTAACTTCAAGATGAAGCTGCAACCAGTGTCACTGACGAATAATGGGGAGAAAGGACTCGGCAGCGGAACTTGTGCCATGAAAACACGTACCAGACTTTCATCGCACTTTAAGCCTTTGCATGGCTTTCCGCAAAGCTACACAGGTCATGTCTGCATGAACGATGGCGGAGTAGTGCACGTTGACTCCTCCATTGATGCCGCTTCGACACACCGAGCTCAGTCACATACGCTATCCTGAGGTCATCAAGACCACCATGTTAGACGCCCACATTAGCCTTGCTTGGGTGCCAACAAGCTGTGGACACTCTTGGGACACTACCAAGGCTCCATGGCATTCGTGACAAGAAATATGTTCCTGTCGAACCCAGATACCAAGACTTATGCCGAGAATGGAGCAGACTGTACAATACGGAGTATAGAATGGCCTTTTAAGCAACTGCTCCGCAGTCCTGAGCGAGATTCCAAGGACATTTGGTATTAGTTATGCCCATGCCCACCAGTTATTGATTGCATTGCTCAAACGCAGATGACGAACCAGTTATCTGTTGATGTAGCCCTGTTTTTGTATTGAATGACAGGGCTGCTATCCGCCTCCCCCTCAATCTTTTAAGTGGCCTGGCACACTGGACGGAGTACTCCGTACATAACCCGGAGAAATTTTACGAGACCAGCGCACACACCCAAATGACGCTTCCCATGGTGCATTGAGCGGACAACTCCGTATTGAAACGGATTCTAAATCACTTGTTATTTTTCAGGCTTCATAATTTTTCATCGCTTGTTCGAATTCTGCGCCTCCAACCGTAGTGCACGCGTACTCCTGCCAATCTTTTGAAATATGTTATGAGACATGCCCTGACGCAGCAAACTGATGCTCTGTTCGGCACGGGCAGCCCAGCAACCGAGCCGCGATTGGCCCATTACGCTTGAGACATTGTCTTTTAATGTGTGATGTGCTGCCTCGCACAGTTCTTGCAGGGACTGGGAAAGTGCCTGTATCGATCGATTACCCAGATACGAGGCTGATCGCCGTTCAAGTTGATGCATCAGATGGCTACTTAGCACTAGTCAGGTGGACACGAAGGGCTCGGGATGTTTGCAGGCAAGAGCCCAGTCACCGAGACGTACGGAGCGGAGCAACTAGACTGGCAGCTGGCTTGCAACTTCCGTGGCTGGTGACTGGTGACCCGTGGGGTGGATATGTCGTCACTTCTCATCCAAGACAATCAAAATAAAAGATGGAGTTCATAAGACGTCTCTCGAGATCTAGGCTTGCATCTTCCATCTCATTTTCCCTGCTACGGAATGCTGTTTTCAGCTGCCAAATAAGTTTCATCTTTTCCGGAAGCGCGCACACACATTTATCATCGATACCGCACAATCCTTTCACCGCGTCTGGTGGACCGCGACGTTTCGGAGCTGTCTGGGTGGAGGCATCAGATGTGATGCTACGCCGACTGCCAAACTTCTTGCACGTGCCCACCTAACGGACGAGTCTTTACAGGCCTCGTCGCATATTCTCACCCAGATCGGCTTGGCGGCCAATAGCCTACCCTCCCACAATACAATTGTTGCTGCGACTCTCGTTCAAGTTTTTAGTTTCGTGAAAGCACCATTTTCACAAATGCTCAAATTGAATCCTCCGTAGAGTACACAAAAAAAAAAAAAATCAGGCGAAACTAAAGTCCATTTCGCCACCGTTGCTATCACGACGGTGCACACGGAGCACACACACACACTGCGCCACATGCCGTAGTTACTCGTTCCACGGATTAGATTCATGAAGCTCCTGTCGTTGATCGTGGCGGGCAGCTTCATGACAGTCGGCGAGAGTATCGGAATGCACCGGTTGCTTAATTTGGTCTATGATTCGCTTTGTATGCCATTGTGGCCAATTCTCTTTCGATATTTGGGGTCATGATCCAGCAAGCTGCAAACCTGGTCTCGAGTATGTCGTCGAGTCTCAGAATCTGACATCACCCAACACCAACTTCACGCCGTCGAGCGGCATGGGGCCGATTCGACGAGCAGGTTCGTCCTTTCTCCAGCTAGAGCCCCAATCCTCGAAATCCGCTGCTCCTCGTCGTTTGTGGAATTTCGCGGCGTGCAGACTGTCGGTCCTGGTTCTGGCTGGCCGCATTGCTCTTTCGTCATCTCATACAATGTCCCAAAACGGGTTGTGTAGTAACTATCTACGGAGTAACAACTAAATAACTAGGCGAGCCACTCTGACAGTCCTTAAGTTGCCCAGGTACCGTTATTAGAGTATCTGCGGAGTGCGAGGGACGGGAGTATTCATGTGGGGTCTAAAATTGTCTGCCACACCATTGACCAGCGTGAACCCAACACCATCCTCCAGCGTGTCCGGCCGCTCGGATCAGCACTGAGAGCTCCTCAATATGAGTCAAGCAGTAGTCCGTACAGCGTTCAGTACAAACGTTTTACGGCACCTGATACATGTGCTGCACAAACACACACACACACACAAAGTCAACAGTCCAGCGATGATACACGATCAAACATAATCAAGGAGGTGTGTCAACCAAGGCTAGGTTTGAGCATGATGGGCAATGGTGGGGCCCTGGGGCCCTCTGTCCCTGAAACATCCTGAGCCCGAATTGAGACGCTGTACCTGATTTTTCTCAAACACTGCCGGACCAGGTATCAAGCGATCATCAACGGTGAGGGGCTAGCCACTCGGAAACTTAATCATCAAGGAACATGGATATCATATGCAGGTTGGATAAGGCGAGAATGGTAGGATGGAGAGGGAAAGGGCATATGTTGGGATGGACGTTCCCCGCCCCAATGCGCCGACGAGGCGAACGACAACAGCACCTGTTCAGCATAAAGTTGCGGCCATCCTGAAGGATTCTTCGTAATACGTATTGATCCTACTCATGCCATCCGGCCCGATCGATGGACAACGAGCATAAGCTGAGTGGAAGATGGCGTCAGCCCTGCGGCATCGCTGTTTCCGAGCAAGAATACGCGCGGAGTGCAAAACCGACTTTAGACCGGTCAGTGACAAAAGGACGGGCAAATCATAGCCTCCGCAACAGGCAGGTTTTGGTCGCAGGCGTACTTCGTAGTTCCACCACATTGGCGTAAGCACGCGCAAAATCACAGGGCAGGCCAACCCATAAACGACAGAAGCCATTAGTTAGTTAGTAGCCATTTTGTACGGAGTACGGAGTACAGTATCGCAAGTCAAACTTTTGATCCTCGCGACTCTGCTACTGGAGACCATCCCGTTCCAGATTCATCCCGCTGCTCCGACAAGACCCACAGTTTGCCCGGCATGCCACGACATGCATGGTACGGACCAGGTAAGCTATATATCCATCACATTGCATTCTTGCTGTACTCCGTACATGATTCGTCAAAACGAAAGAATTCAACGCCGCCAGATAAGCGATCACTTTTTTTTGGTTTTGTTTTCTTTTTTTTTTTCCTCAGGTGGGGGGCAGTATGGGGGGAGGGCTTTTTTGTTTTGGTCGTTTGTTCATCCAAGCTGACTCTCGAGGGAATGCAGCGGATGTGATGGCGATTGGTTCCATCGACTAATAATAAATGACAATATGTGTGGACAGTGAGACCCGACATTGATATCCGTGAAACAGAGAACAGATTAAACAAGAGAACCCGGTCAAGAGACAAGACCATTTCCCCGCTTGGTTGATGCCCATTCCCAGCCAGCCTTTGTAATGTGGAATGAACCCTATATTCATCCCTTCCGCATGTGGTCGGAGGCTCACTCGACTCCGCGGTCGTGGTGTGGCTGCTGGACTCACGCACCATACTATTCGTCAGGATCGAGAACTTGCAGCCACGCAGCTGCCAATTCAACCGTTGTAACTAGAACCACAGCAATGTACTAGTGGTCATGTCTGGCTATCCACAAAAGAGACCAGAAACCGGGCTACACTCGCACACTCTGAACCAAAGGAATGCCACATATTTCAACGATTCCCATGCTTCGCGCCGAGAGATGATCCACGAAGGGCCATGAGATCTCACATCCCATCAGACCCTGCAGCGTGAAGACGTACTGTCCCGCCCTGCCTGCGTGCTCTGGGCTCCGAATCAGATGTGATACCTCGTCTGCATGTACGGGCTGACTCCTCCGCACGCAAAGCATTGATAAAGCTAAATACATTGGTCATTCGGGAAGTCTCGCAAGAAGATGCATCCAACGATTCGTATCAGGCCCATTGTGCCGGACGGGCCCGCTGCCAGTTGCCTTATGAGGCAAGGCGTCGAAGCCGTCCGTTTACTTACTAACTAGTCATTCCACCAGTTAGTGAGGAAGAACGTGCGAGGAGCACCAACTGACTAGGAATCTAACTAACTAGTCACGGAGTACGTGATGCATCAATATGGACTGTGGAGGGGAGTAACTAGGAATGGCCGAGCCACTTCGTTTCGCTCCGTTCCGCACACCGTCCTCCGCCTATCCGCAATCCGTTGCCTTGAACATCTGGAAACCAAAAGAAAAAGGAAAAAAAAAAAATAGATAGCATGTATTGTATCAGCCAAGCACGGAGTAGACAGGAAACAGCTGCTAACAGACGGTAAAATAAATGGTACATCTTCCCCAAAACCGTGACGGATCCAGTGGGCCCAGCTAGCAGTGCCCGTGTGCGTGCGTGCCTGCAGCTGTGCGTCAAGCTACAGGAACAGGCTCTCGCGGTGTGCACACAGAGTTGTGTGTCGGGCCTGCTGGCTGGCTGCCGATACAACGCAATATTACTGTCTGCCACTGTATTGGTGAATACGGAATCACTACAGGATGTACTCCGTAGATCAATGTGTTGCTGCGTCCAGATTACAAATGACACCTTGAACCGATTGACCCGATTGAGCCATGTCCCCATGTCAGCCCGCAGACAATCAACGACCCTTTGCTGTGCACATCCCGTACGGACTGGCCGGCTCGTGGCAAAGGATGCTGAGACACAAGGAGGGGGGCCCTGTCGGTCCTTGCCATGGGCCTCAAGTTGGCAGAGTTATACTCGGAAGTCGGAACTTGCAATTCTGCTACAACAATTGGTACAATATACACAATCAACAGGCAGTTCAAGCTCGGGCTCGGCGGTAATATCGGTGGGCAAATTGCATGCGCCATCCATGATAAAACAGGGTGGCTCTCGACAAGCCGCAGTCGGCAAGCTTCTTCTCGAGCCAAGTTCAGATAGTACGATTTCGCCGACCAAGTGTGGCGAGCTGTAATACATGCACATAGGAAATCCATGAGAGGGGAGGGAAAGAGGGACGGTTCCCCGCCACCAAGGCACCTCCAACGTACTTGCTGTGACGAGATAGACGGATGGGAACGGGTTGGGGTGAGCAGGTATCGAGATTTCAAGTGACATGGAACGTGGGAGCATGGATGGAAGGGAGGGAGGAGACAATTCCATGCAGCAGCGCAGCAGCAGCAGCAGCAGTGGCAGCAGGGATTGGACGTTGAAGCCGTCCCCTTGTTCTTCCCTCCCACTCCTCCCGCTCCTCCCACTTCTCCCTCGCCTTCTTCGCTGCGTCTTGCCGGCGCAGAAGGAATATCGCTCCAGTCATATGACCTCGACTTGGCTTTTGTTCAATCCTGCCCACGGAGCGCGTATTAATCAGTCAGAATTTGCAACGACATTGTGGTTGCTCTTGCTCGTCCTCATCAAACATAGGTCATCATCCATCCCACGAGAAGTCGGCAAATATCAGACGCCTTTGTGTCTACTACATAACTACTCCGTAATGCCATAGGATCTCGATCAGTAAGGGAGCGTCACAACCCCATTGGAGCAGGGTCGACTTACATATACTAAACTTATGACTCCGTATTTATTCGGCCATTTGCCAATTTCTAGTTCCACAGCAGATGGGGGGATTCGGTTCCAGTCTACCCAATACCGCGAGCCATAGCCGCTACCGCGTTGCGGTGGCAAGCCACACACCATATTCACATCCACATCTCGACCAAGAAGACCTCATGCCGCATGCATTAAAGTGATCAGGTCAGTGATTTCCCTCATTGCTGAAGGCTTCATCATGCGACAGGAAGGTAGGTAACATGCATGCAACATGCAGCATGCAACACAAATGAATCACCGTAGCTGAAAGCTTGCTCTTGGCGGGACCATAATGTCTACGCCATGCCGTATCTAGTCAATGACTTCGACCTCTAGGCCGTGTCACCTTAATAGCGCCGCAAAGGCAAATGCGGGGGAGAGTGGTGGTTTGTGGTTTGTGGTTTGTGGTTTGTGGTCGCGGCCGTGGTCGTTCGTTCGTTCCTTAGCGGCCCAATCCATAAGGATTAGATTTTGTCTTTCTCGAACGATTTACCATCCGTGGTAGAATAGGGTGCCACATGTTATCCAGTTGTACTCCGTAACACACATCGATAATAAGTCCATGGGGCAGGTCACACAGGCACAGGTATAGGTACTGGTACTGGTACAGATCCAGATCCAGATCCACGACCACCCCAGCCAATGCAGACTTTGTTTTTCGAACCGTCGCTGAAGAAAAATATTTCGATGCGTGCTCGGCCAGAGTGGCATGACACACATACGACACGGCCTTCATGCGAACCGTCACTATTGAATAGTTATCCACCTGCCTTGTTGAAGTAGTTTCCCGCGATTTCCTAGCCTCCACCACCACCACACCGTAGTTAAGACCAGGCACAGACTGGGCAAGTGGGATACATCGGACAGCAACCCTATCTTTCTTTGCTCCTCGCAATGGTAATGATACCCAACGCCTCGTTCGATCCAACCGCCGCCGTTCTCCATTGCATGCCAAAGAAATCCGGACGCAGTCCAGACTGAAGAGTACGAAACGTTGGGCCGCATTGTAGAACAGTAAAACAGAATGCACCCACGCCGCTTCTCGTTACCACTTTTTCAGCAAATTTCACTGTCAACAATCGTTTTTCCATACACAACATGCTCCAGAAACTGCTGTTCGCGCATTTTATCGCTCCTCGCACGCAAACCCCCTTCCCCCTCACACACACCCCTTATGCTCGCATATACCGAAATGGCAGTTCTATAGTTACACTTACTACAAGGTTGCATATATGTATGTATGTACTCCGTACGGCAAGTACAACCGCCGGACTCTGAGGGCGCATTTCCCAGCCTATCCCCGCCCAGTCCCCTCAGCCAAGAAGGAAAAGCATGCGAGTGTCCAACTACCTAGTTACCTCCCGTAGCCAAAACAGTCTGGTCTGAAGTTTTCCCTCGGTGGGTTTGAAAGTTTCCTTGCGACATGGGGGGGCCAAGGGGACAATCAAAATCCGAGATTAGCGACATGTAGGGTAGGTAGGCCAGGGTAGGCCAGGGCCGGCCGGGGCAGGGGTGGTAGGGCCGTCCTGTCTTCCTCGATTCGATGTCTGTCACGGACGTTCACATGGTGTCTCATACTTGACTGAGGTGAGGTGAGGTGAGGTGAGGTGAGGTGAGGTGAGGTGAGGTGGACGTAGAGGCTGCATATTACTAGTGCATAGTGCATGATTCAGTGCCGTCGGGAGTAGTTGGTATGCAAAGATTGCGAGTGGTGATCGTCTTGGGAGGGCGGCGGGTAGACGGCAGATCGGATCTGCCTGCTTGGAAGATATGCCGCGCCCTTTTTTTCACCTCTCTTTCAATCGAGATTGTTGGCCTAGTTGATCCTTTTCTATGGGCTATGTATGGGTTGATGAAGGCGTGAATGTGACCGTGAACGCGGACATGATCGTGAACATGGACACAAGGGTTCTTGGCCCGGAAGGGGGGGGGGCATCACATTATCACACATAGTTCTTCACAGCCATTGTTTCTCACGAAAAAGCAAAACATTTCTTAAAACCGATAATCCTCTTGTCCTCCCAGACCCAGAGCAGCCAGCCGCACACCGCACGGTGGGTATGCTCCGGGCGACATTCGGCAATTCCAGCAAACATATAGCCAAACAACAATAACAATATCAGTGACAGTGACAGTGACAGTAACGGTAACAATCAATGTCTGTCGTCATAGACAGCACATAGCATGACGAGACAAACGCAAACCACGTATTCACCCTACCTACAGCCTCTCCCCGCCCCCCCTCCCAGCCTGGCAAACCGGCATATAACAGCAACTTCAGACAAACATTAAGCAATGAATGAATGGCCTGACTGGTGTGGCGGCTATTTACCGCAGTTGAGAACCCACTCACGATGCATCATGACACGCAGCCTTGCAGCATGTGGCCCATTCGAGGCTGAATGCTCGCCAAGTGTGTCCATAGCATACATGAAGCTATCTTCTTAGAATCATGCCCGCCACTAGACACAGGAAGGGGGAAATGGAGAGGGGAAATGATATGCAACGGGCAAGGCAGGTCATCTCAGATGTTTGCTCACCACGACGCAAATTAGCAAAGGTTCGTCAAATTCAATTCATTCGTTCATAGCTATCGCCGTTTGAAAACAAGAAAAAAGAAATAAATAAAACATGTCGGCCTGATCTCCTCACCATATCCTTCCTCGAACTTATTGTCTTTAATTTCGAGCAGTCAACATCTCCCATATGGTCGTACATACTCCTTTAACGAAATTAGGCTATGCTATGACGAATGCTAAATGCTCATGGGTTCGTGCAAGTCGTGGTCGTTGTGCGACTAGTTCGTAGGTATGCGGTAGTTCGTGCCTATTGCGTCTTAAAGAGGAGGATGGCGCAGTGACCGAGGTAGAAGTAGATGAAATGTTTGGTTTCTGTGGCAGATGCGTTAGGACAGTGACAGACACAGCAGTTGGGGAGCCGGTCGTAACTTGGCCCGGAGATTTGGGATTTGGGAGCATACGCACCGTGAGTTACGAAACTGCCAAAGTTGCGGCCTACAATGCAGTGCCAAGTCGGTCCCTTTCGTTCATCGAACTGCGTCGTTGTTAGCCGTCGTGCAGCAAGCAGGCCAGCTGGTGAACTGTCCACCATGTGATCTTGTAATCTCGGCCGAGGGGACAAATACGAACTGTGCGCTTAATATGCTGAGCAATGTCCTATCGTGCACGAATCGTTAGCTTGGCATGTCGCAGACTGGAAACTAGGGAGGAAGCTTCGTAGATCGGAAGTATGCTTACCTTCTCAATGGTGAATTTAGACATGGCTTCTTGAGCTGTCCAAATCATCAGCATATCTCTTCACTATTGATGGAGAATTTGCAAAGCGTCCACCGCCCGTCACGCACCAATCTCGATGGTCTCTGCCTGCAAATCCTCGGTCTGTCGTCCCGTAAGCGATTGCCGCATCGATTTAACCCATAACTAGCTTCTCACCATATCGGCAGACTTGATCTGCGCTGGAGAAAAGTTAGCGTCGGACAATTTGGTAGAACGCCACATGGTAAAGATCTGATGGTAAGTTGTTCGTACCTTCAAGCTTCTCCCCCCGGGTTGCGGGAGTCTCTGGTTGCCTGTCCGCCATTTGAACGGATTCACAGTAGCACGGGACGCGTGTTTGCCAAGTTGCACAGAGGCGGTCAGGCGATGTCCTGTACAGAAACCTCAAAGCTTATGAATCAGCGGGGTTATCGGTCATGAAACAGGATGTTCTTTGTCTCCCGGGGAGTTCGACAGCAGGATGAGGCGGGGTGCACAGAGTGGGCTGAGCACAATGCCCCTTTTTGATGTGCTTGACATGCTCGGTGAAAACGAAGGCTGAAGTACGTACAGTTGGTCTGAGAGGGGGAACTCGGTTAATTGCTGTTTGAGAACGCGTGGATTATGGCCGTAGGACAGTTGTGGGAGTTGGTAGCCTGAGTAAACAAACGGGATATTGGGCAAACGTCACCAGAAGTGGGAATTTTGGTTCAAAGAGTGGTGTGGTGCGGTGCCGACTGTGCAAAGCTGTGGTTGTTTACTCCGTATTCATTCCCACTGGGCATTGGGCCATTGGAGCTGCTGGTTCTCCTATTGGATCGATGGTAGAGGTTGTTGGCCGGGACCGGGGCTCCTGAGGCGCGACAGAATGCGGAGGAGTGGCAGGAGGCAGAAGTGTCAGAGAGGGGTCATTGGGCTAACATCGGATGCTCGGCGCTGGAAATGCAGGGGCAGGTGCAAACGAGGATTAGTGTGAGCCTGCTGCTTCAATGTCAACAGCACCGTATGCTTCGTATAAATTTGAGCTGGAAGACATGATTGGGCACGGAAGACTACCTAGGTACGGAGGACTCCATAGAGACCTACATCTCGACTGTCCGTCCCCTTGACATGCGATCTGCGCGGTAAGTTCCTCGGCGGTCGCAAGAACCAAACAAGAGGGCGGAGGTCAGCCAGAGTACCTTGCGGCTAGAACTCCATTTATAACAAATAGTGATATGCAAAGCCAAGAAGAAATAGGCGCAAACTGACAATATAATATTCGCATCCCTACCATGGCCCCTTCCATGCCATATTGCCTATCTATACGCGACCGTCCCTCAGCTGCCCCCTTCGCTCGATAGTCAGCTCGCGTCGTCAGCGCCCACCTTCACCCCCTTGTGTGTGTGCGTGTGCGTGTGTGTGCGTGTGTGTCGCCCCTCCATCCCACTAAAATTATCCACAGCGCAGCATTCCTCTCGAGACCCGGAAAGATTTCCCCTCGAATAGTAACAATAAATACTCAATATCTCCAGCTATAACCACCCTTATTTGACAGGTGAAGGCGGAATGTAGTTTCGATACTGGATTTGGGAGATGGTCCGCTTCATTGCGTCGTGGCGTGCGCATGTCTGCATGGGTGATTGAATACAGCATCATCACAGCCATAGGCAACACAACCACTTCACCTACGTCATACCGTAGATTTCGTCATCAGATTTGTACGGGTATAAAGCCATTAAGCAAAATTCTGCATCGTCAGTAATAAAGTGCATGCACGTTAAACACGTACCCCTGACGCGATCTGTCTCCCGCGTCTCCACGCCTCCGTGTTGCTCGTCGCCCAACTCAACCCTCACACCTCGCATCTCCACACCCTCATCCTCCGTCTCCCTTGACAGCTGGCTAGTCAGGGGCTACCCGTTCGTTCCTGCGTCTGAGTGAGTTACTCCACATGCTGAAGAGACACGATTTCGGAGACACCTTTGCCATCGCCGCATCCGCTGTCCTGGGTAGGGAGTATGTGTAGTGGAGGAGCAGGGGCTTGGAGTGAACAACTCTCCATGCGGCTCATATCATAGAAATGACTACGGAGTGCGTAGGCAGGCATACTGGTCGTAGTAGACATGCGGGGCGGATAGGCCATAATGCAAGGGCATCATGACAATCCAGAGCCATTAGCAGTAAGGCAGCAGAGCTGCATGGGAAGAAATTCGCTTTCTTAGGTGCGGGAGTTCATGTTTAGAAACGCTTATTTGATTAATGTGTTTAATAATGCGGTTTTATTATTGTCCAAGCAGATGGAAATTGAAGCAGTCGTAAGTATATCCCCCGGCGCCTTTCTGACCAAAATGACCGTAACACCATTACAATTCAAAACAGTCCAATTCGTGTCTTATAACAGAGAGCGGCTATATCAAATAGGCGCATTATCAACCTTGTAAGAAACCCCCATCACCATCCAGCGGTGACAGGGACACCAACATCAATCGTCTCCCTCCTCCTCTTCATTGGTCTCGGGCTGCCGCCTCTCTCGTGTGAGCCAGGTGCTGCTCCTGCAGAAAGTGGCCACTGTGGAGGACCCCAGATTCCAGCCGTGTGGTGGTCTTGATTATGTGTTTCTACCTTGACGCTCGGCGGCCACTCGGTCGTCGCGCTGGCCGGTGCTGATGCTGCCGACCAACCATCCAGGGCAGACATGTCCCATCCTTGAATGTTGTTTGTGTCGACTCCAGAATTGTCGTACACCAGTTGATTGGGCAGTTCGAGGGATGTAGAGGCAGCCATGTAAGAGGCGACTGCCGTATTGATGGGTTTCACCTCGTGGAAGGATTGTTGCCCGTCAAAAAACGACTGACCGTTGCCCATTGCTGTGGCTTGTCGGTCGTGATGTGATGGCCCATGTGTGGGGAGGAAAGCCACGCCGTTATTTGATCCTATATTGCCGTCGAAACTGCCGCTCCTACCATCGAAGCTACCACTTCTGGCATCGAAGCTAGCGCTCCTAGCGTCAAAACTGCCGCTTCTGCTGTCAAAGTTACCCGTAGAGTATGCCGAGGGAAGCGTGGCTGTTGGTGGCGGCGTGGCAAGACCGTTGGAGAAGGAGTCGAAAAGCCCAATGCTGTTGTTGGGGGTCTGCAGTGGTGGGACGTGAGGAACATGAGGCGCATTGCCGCCCTGGTGATCCCACGAGTTGAACGTCTCATTCATGGCTGCTGTCAAATGCTGGTTTATTGTGGGAGTCGGCGACATGAGGGCGTCCCTCGAGACTCCGGCTTGTGGGTAGACAAGTGCCTTTTGCTGATGGTACCGTGACATTGGATCGTTGATGGTCAGCCATCGCCAGGTAGTTCCGGCAGGCTTAAAGACTGGGTTATACTTGTGCCACTGGTTCGTTGTGTTGAACCGCCAGAAAATGATGCTTTGGCGCGTCCATTGCGTGGAGTCCGGTGCGCAAGACCAAAGCTCCTGGTACATGGCAACTTTGCAAATCAGATCGCTGCCCGTAAGCTCTCGACGAGACCAGGACGCCGCATCACCTTCATCATCGGAGCGCTTTCGCTTGCTGCCAGCTCGCTCCAGCTCCTTCTTACCCTCGCCATCAGCATACTTACGACGTTTCTCCTTCATGCGCTGATGCTCAACATCGGGGTACTGTACCGCCATGCTGAGGATGCTAGCCCACTCCACAGCAGGGAAGGGAACGTGGATGTCTTGTCGAGGGCGATTGTGGCAGTCGCAGTCAACCTTGGCGTCGCTGCAGCCACGACGGTGGATTCCACTGTCGTTGGAATACACGCCTTGCTTGCCGTCGTCACTGTGAAGCTCGGCGGGCCTGGTCAGGCGGGTGACGCACTTCCACCGATGGTTTTGCAGAGCGGGCTGGGTGATGGCAACTTCAACGAAGCCAGTGAGTTCAGACCCCGATGGAAACTTGGCGTGTTCGTGCAAGTCAAGAGTAGCGCACATTTCCAAAAGCAAGCACTCCTCATCCCTTGATGGCAGCTCAAGAGTCTCATACATAGCAGGAGCATCCTTTTGCCAGCGGCGAGTCACAGACTTGGCGCAAGCCGATGTAGTGCGATCTAGGGAACGGGTATACTCATGCAAGAGAACATCTTTGCCGAGTACATTGGGGCTATCATCACAGTTGGAGTACTTGTTCAGGTGAGGGAATGAAGCTTGATCCAACGGGGTATCATGGGCATCATAAGCAATATCGTCCCGAAATTTAATATCGGATGATGACACAAAGATTTCGCAAGTTTTTGGTCGTGCGCAGATTGATGACTGCAACGCCAGGAGCGTGGAGAAGTACTCATAGTTGGGCTTGACTTCGGGAACTCGGCCCTCTGCCAGAGCTGTGAGCACAGGGTTCGATTTAAATGACTCCTGCTCTTCTTCGTCGTAATAGTCATCTGAGTTGGTCGAACCCGGTTCCTTCTTCTCCTCTGATGGAAACAAGAAGTGGACTATTTAGACTTGGTCAGCATCGCTCCCTCCCCAAGCTCCCAGTCCCATCGTGGAGAGAGACTGGTAATTGCAACACTTACAGCATCGGAGATCTTCAAAGAATTTTTTCACCACCTGCATATGGCTGGAGACTTGCTTACGTCCCATCTGTTCAATGCTTTCATTGCTATTATCGATCCGGAAAATCTCCTTGCTCCCAAGGACTGCAACGCAAATTACAAAGATGTATTCGCTGATCAGCATGTTGCGTCCATGCAGCTTGCCTCCCATGGAGAACTTGCGACGGCCCATATGAGGCATGAGCAGGACAGCTTAGCAGCAGAATGTTAGCATGGTTGATAAAATGGTAAGGTGGCTCGTATATATGATGGGCTCACCGTCAACAAAAGCATCTTCAAGTTCAGGTCGACGCCAAACGCCGCCTTTATCCTTTTGAGTGTCTTTATGTGCCTGCCTGTTGCGGTACTGGCGGAAAGCTGGCCAGAAGTAGAGGGGATTGATGGGAGTTTTGGGCCGCCTCTGGAAGCGAGGCTGTTGGCGAGGAGTTGGGACTCTGTAAAGGCAGTCGAGTGATTGCGAGGGTACCATGGGAGCAGGAATATTAGACTGCATAGCTGGTGACATAGCCACCTGGTTTTGGTAGCAAGAGACTAAACCATTGAAGTTATGGGACTGTGCATTTCCATCGGACTCTCGCAGTGGTACTCTACCAGCCTGCATACTACGTCTTGTGTCGACATAGTCTGGGTCCTGTGTGTAACGCTGTGATGACAGCACAGGCCTTGGCTGAAAGAGAGAAGTCATTGTTGGAAAAGGTAGAATGAAGGTAGATGGAATGCCGGTACGAGTCGCGAACGAGAACAAAGCCCGCAGCTGAAGACAATCAGAAATGCCTCTCGTACAATAGCCACAAAGTATGAATGGGAGGAGAAAGGGGAGGAAGAGCGAGTTGAAGAGGACAAGAAATGCTGAGAGGAATTTTAAGATGTGGAATGGTGGGATAAATGTATTATCTGAGGAGAGTGATGGTTTCGACTGGAACGAAGCTTTATTTCCCGAGCGGATCTAAGACTGTATAAATCCAAGACTTATCGGTGCGAGGAAGGACAGCTTCAACGGATGATATTGACAAAGGGCTAGCAGGGCCACCCATCTTATTTTCCTCTTTAATGCCTACCCTCGCCCCTCAACCTAAATATCAAGATCTATCTGCAAAACATCCAAGCAGGGTGGGGATGGGATGAGGAGCAGGGGTGGTCCTCGACAGGCCCGACAGCGGGGATGGGTCGACGACAGTTCGTCTCGTCACTAAAGGTTTTCCGTGTAATCTATGTCTACGACCAAAAGAGAACATATGCTCGACCGACGAATGTCTCACCGCAAGCCCAATAGGCACATGGCAGCTAGAGTGTCTGCAGCGAGGGCGTTGGGGTGCAAGGGAGGGCGGGTCGATATGAAAGCGGGTCTGGTCCTGTACACACCCAGGCAATCCGTCCCGCATCCATCACCTTTCGTGGCAGAGACAAGCCTTCAGGATGTTGTTGTCGACAATCGCCGCACAGGTATGCGAAAGAGATTGAGATCAGACAATAATGCGCTTCAGAGCCCTCCACCCTGTGAGCCGCATTCTTGGTTCCTGGACGGTGTCCGCTCATTCATGCCCACGAGCTGTTTGTTTGTCACCGGAGTCGCGATGTCAATTGTTGTGCGCGGCATTGAGCTAGCAGTGGAGAGGAAAGATACACTGCCCTTCCTAAGGGATGCGACCACCAAAAAGCGTGGGCCAGGGACGAGGCGAGAGAGAGAGAGATAGATAGACGAAAGGGCCGGAAAATATTGTAATAATAAGTCGCCTTGTTGCGCTATCCTGCACTCGCGAATGGGTATCAAATAGTCTGCTTTTGCTCCCTAAGATGCTAAACCTCGAATTCCTCCTCATTGTCGCCAATATTGACCTTTTTTCTCCCTCCACCAGTAAGTTGCTGAAGGGCTACTTTATTGACTTGACCTCCTACCTTACGCTGCATCTTTTCAATTTCTTCTTCAGCATCAACTGCCTCGGCTTCAGCAAAGTCCAATACGAGGCGGCGTCCAAGCAAGTGAGTGTCTTTCAAAGCGTTTAGTGCGTTCTCCGCTTCACGCGGTGTCACAAAATCGGCAAATGCAAAGCCTCTTGCGGTATAGTCAGCCTTCTTTGGAACGCGGACCGACCTGAGCTGGCCGTAAGTACCGAACAGCGACCGGACGTCTTTCTTGGTGGCTTGGAAAGGCAAGTTTTTGATGACGATCTTTGTTCTTTGGGCGGAGGCCTTCTTGGCTCGATCCTCCCTCCGTCTTTCTTCGGCCGCATCATGGCCCTTATGGGACGCCTTCACGCCCAGAGTGTGCCCATCAAGAACGTACCCATCCATGACTTTGAGTGCTGCCTGGGCCTGCTCCTTGGATCGAAATTCCGCGAAGCCAAAGCCCATGCTGAGCGTTTGGCCCGGCTTCTTTGGATCCGTTTTAGTCTTCACCCTAGCCGATACGAATCCGTCGAGAGAGTCGAAAGCTTCGGCCAGCCTGCTGGTGGTTGTAGTAAAGTTTAAATTACGGATAAAGAGAGAGGTTGTTTCCACATCCTCCGCCTTGTCACCGCCTGACAGGAGGTCACTCACGCTAACCTTTTGCACGCCTGCTGCTTGTTGATCGACCATCCGGCTGGCCTGCTCCGAGATGCCCTCTCGGAGCAGATCTTTGGGCCCTTTTTCCAGGAAGAGGACGCTATCCTTGATTCGTCTATAGGCAAGCTTACCAAATGCGGCCTTGGCATGATTTGCCTGCCCAAACTGTACAATAGCAATGGTGCCATTTGGAGGCATCAAAACCTTCAGCACTTGGCCATGCTCCTCAAACATTTTTCTGAGCTCCTCCATTGTAGTTCCGTAGGGAAAATTCTTCACCAATATAGTAGTATCCCCCCGCTTCTGCGACTTGAATGCATCCAGGTCCACACCATTAGCGGCAAAGTAAGCCTTGGTTTCCTGGATGACAGAAGTTTCTGCGATAGCTTGCTTGATGGCGGCATCAGCCGACGTAGGATCGAGGAGCTCGGATTTTGAGACACCCAACCGGTTAGCAACAGAGGTGTTCACAGCATCCTGGCTCATGTAGAGGGAGTTCCACTTGAAGCTGGTTGAAGCTGCCTCCGCTTTCTTACGCATCATGTTTTGTTTCTTGAGAGGTAGGTTGGATATTCCAAATTCATCCAATCCCTGCTCCCGTTTCGCGTTGGCTGGAATGATGTGGATGATGCGCCCTTGAAACGTTGCCCCATCCAGAGCCTGGAATGCCTTCACCGCGTCCGATGGGTCTGCAAAAAGTACTAAAGCAAATCCCTTTGTTGACCCAGCAGCAGTTACGGGCAAATGAACCTGAACACACAAAGTTAATTTTCTTGTTTCCACAATCATAATTCACCATGAAAGGCATTCTTTTGGAGTATTTGGCATAAGCTCAGACAATCGAAGCATCTACTAAAATTTTCGCCCGGGTTCACATCATATACCGAAGTATAAGCTGTCCCTATCTGGGGTTCATCATAGCGCCATTTTTGTTTTTGGGGGGCGGGGGTATGGTGATTGTGGTGAATAAAAAAGCGACTGAGAAATACGACTTGATTACGTACCTCCTGTAGTGCTCCGAACTTGTCAAACGTCTCCCGCAGATCCTCTTCAGTGGCGCTGTATGGTAGGTTCCGGACGAAGAGCCGAGACGTGCGAGAGATAGCGTCGACAGCATCTTCCTTTGCTGTCTCCTCACTCGTCGCCACATCGTCAGCCATGTCTGGTGTCACCTCGTCTGAGGAATGTGACGATTGCCTGTCGACTTTTATGTCTTGCTTCGTTGTAGCATTTTTTGGACTGGGCACATCTTTTGGACTAGGCACCGCCCCAGCGGTCAGGTCATCAGGATCAACTAAATCCAGTAGTCTGTTCGTCCGCGATCGCAGCCAATCGTCATCCGTTGCACCGGCTGCTGACGGTCCATGATCAGTCATCTCTGAATCAACTTGCTCAGTTTTACTCTGACCACCAGTGCTCACTGGCGTATCATCTTCGTGTGTTTTCGCCTCCTTCATTGGTGGATGTCGAACTACTCGTTCCGACTTGTCCTCGCGGGCATCTATCTTCATCGTTTTCTCTACTCTTGATGGGATTTGTTCATATTCGTCATCACTTTCTCCCTCGGGAACAGCATTCTGCCCATGTTGAAGCAGATGGTCTGTTCCGACGGTGGGATTTGTTTCATCTGCGATGACACCTTCCCTTCCCGGTCTCATGACTTGAAGAAACTCTCGGAGCTTCGGGTCTGGTGCATCTTGTTCCTGTCGCTTCCGCTTCTTCGGGTTCGTGTCCTTGTCAGAGCTCATCTGTGAGGTGCTCTGACCATCCCGTGCACCGATGGATGGGGAGTCATTATGACCTTTGCCCAAGACTGGGTCTGAGATCTAGCATTCCATTAGCAAGAGCCAGCAGAGACGAGGGTGGGATGATGACCTACAGGTCTTGCAGTCTCGACCGACAACTTCGACATACGAATGTATGACTTGTTGAAGTACTTGACAGCACTTGTCGCATCATCTTGACTCTTGTAGCCTACGTAGCCGATTCGACGCTGAGGTATCAATTTGACATCGGTGATCTCTCGGTTTCTGGCAGAAAAATGTTTGCGGAACTCTGCCTCTGTGATGTTGGGAGGGAGGCCCTTGATGAAAATTCTTGACGTAGCCATAATTGAATAGGAAAGGATAGGAATCCAGAGGGTAGTGTTTCAGTCCATTTTGCTGAATCTGCCCGCAGACCCAAGAGGATAGTGGCTATGGAGAGAAGATTGTGAAGATTGGAAAAAAAAAGAAGAGAAAAAAAAATGGTACTGTCGCGATAGCAGGGTGGTCCCCTTGGTCCGTGCACCCCGCAAATTCGTTCGTGTAGGATACCCTACAGATTTTTCCAAACGATCTCCCGTGCATAGAGTATTGATTTTGAGCAGATGACGATATATAATATTGCTTAATATACAGAGACTTGAGTTAGTATATATCTCTCGTGATACCACTGTATAGATATTGCCACATTGACTACATAGTGCCACTGTGCAATAGTTGTTTAGTTTCTTACCAGTTTTTAGAACAACAAACTATCGATAACCAGGGGAAAAAATAAAAAAAATTCAATATTGAAGTGGCTAAGCAAGGCATAATATATTCAGAAGCCACATACTAGTTTCCCTCCTCAATTTAGTATCCCAACGGGATATGCGCTCTTCAATGCACGTCGGAAAATCTGAAGAGGTGTTTAACTCATTAGAACCAGGATATCGCAACATCAAGACCTCAATACAAACTATAGAACACTTTTCCAAAGATGGCAATTGTGATTGTCAATTAAGTAGAGATGTCATAGCTATTTTTATTCTTTATTTGTTTTGATGTACATCAAGTAGCGAATAATTGCTGGGACATGAGATAGGACAGCTGTCATTGGACGTGAGCTGATGATTCTCTGCCCACACAATATCTGCACCATTTTTTCACACTCACCTTTACCACGACACAAAACAGTCATACACAACAGGGTCAAAACTACGCGGAGACCAACCAAAAAAGCCCTCCCCCCAGGAACTTAAGTTCGAGGCCGCTAATCAAAGCGCCAAAGCACAATGTGAAGAAGATAGATAAGCATCTTCAAAATAATTGAATAGTAGAACTGGGATTCGAACCCAGGAGGACTGCTCCACTAGGAGAATCGCATAACCCAAAATGTAGTCCCATCTGGTGGCCCAACCTGGCGCCATAACGGAGAAGATGTACAGGGTTCCGCCGTGCTTAGGAAATTGTCAATATCTCAGCGGCTGCATGACACAGCCTGAGTTCTTTTATTTTTCTCTTTCAGGCTCTGGAAAGATATATGGCATCAAAGTGTTTGCTCCATTGCCTTTTGCAGCCCTCTTTTTGTGTCGAAAACACGGATCGGTTGTCCTTATTGCAATATAGTGTCGGATTGCTGTGTCCCGTAACACCCCACGTGTTCCCACATGCCCCGCACAAGCGCAGAGGTCTTTGGTCACAAAATATAAATTGAATATGCAGGTCGAAAATTAACAACCTCAATCGGTGAGATGGCCGAGTTGTATGTTCATTCAACCAGGGATCCATTCCGACGACAGCAATACTAACAATATCATTAGGGTTATGGCGCCAGGTTAAGGTTATCTTAACATTTATCTCCTGGTGGAGCAATCCTCCTGGGTTCGAGTCCCAGTCTCATCATTTTTTTTTTTTTTTGGAACGTGAAATCATCTGGCTCAAGCTGTCTTTTTATTCATAGAGTCAGCGTTTTGCCCAGTCTGTCTGTCGTGTGGCAGCATTTATAAGACTGGTAGCCAGACCGACACCGCACGGTGGGCTGTATCGCAGCTTCAAAGATCAACAAGTTAAAATTTATGCCGCCGACGTTGAAGCTATATAGAGCAATTGGTAATTGGAAGAATAGTGGACTGGGGAGGCAGGGAGAATTACATCTGACATGTCGCTTGGCTAGATTGCAGATTGGGTTTACAGCTTTGCAGTTTTTTGGCACTCGAGGCAAAGGACTGTGAGGACGAAGGATGGAGGGTCCCGTACGGGCGCTGGATATTAATTACTATGCGCTATATTGATTGTGCGGAGCCCAGAATTGAAGCTTCCAGCCTTTTCTCTTCAATCCACGGCGATCTGGCAGTCGTCGATGAGAGTGAAGAACTGAAGCCGTGGTTATTGTTGTCCGTGCGCAACGGAAGCGGGCTCTAGTTAACTAATTGGTCGTTGCTGCGAAACTTAGGAAAGCTTATACGAAACGGAACCTCAAATAGGTAACCAAATTGCCATTCGCAGTCCATTAAACTTTTTATCGCCGCCAAGAATGGACGGCAGTGGTTTGAGTTTCTAGTTTAAGTTTAATACAACTCGTGCCGATACTCACGAGGATGGCGAAGAAGACTGGCGCATGCACCAAAGTTCAGTGGCGGCCCCGGCACTTTTCTCCTCAACATGCGGAGGAAACGGCACGTCTCTACCATACACCGCATTGCAAAGGTGCAGATCCGGCAATCCGCCGATTTCATGACAAATAGCAACCTCCCATGCTCTAGAATAGAGGTGCAACGAGAAAGGATGCTGTGTAGCACGGCTGAGAGCTCAGAGAGTGCACCTGCTCTCGTGTTCACATGTTGACAACATACATGCGGCTCACGATCCGTCCAGAATGCACTGCTCCACCTGCGAGACATTGAACGAGTTCGAGGCGTTCAGGTACCATGATTTTGTTTGTAGTTCAACGAGGAGAAGGACAACACCGGATTGGCGGCCGGGGGGAGCCCAAGAATATTACCGTGACCCTTTTGCATCCAGTGCATGATTTTACGTTCCGTCTCAGGGTGACCTGCAAGTGTTTCATGCATCGTTTCTGCGGAGGGTGGGAAATGAGGCCGGCGCTTACTCCAACGTTGAATGTTGAGCCCAGTGAAATTGAACAAAGGGATATCGGGGGGAGTAATACAGAGGACAGAGCATAGCATGTGCAATACGGAGTGCAGCACAGCAGACTTGCACAAAGAAGATTGCCCCTGTGCACGGTTGCATACGTTCATGTGTTAGGGAAACAAGTCGGGGGCGAACGTGCAGATGCGACGCGATTGTGTACAATAAATTGGGGCTCGGGTTATCCGTAACAGAAGAGGTTCGGTGTGGACGAGGAACAGCAGCGGGAGATTCATGCACATGATGGTCTGGCTGCTGAATGGCCGCATCAAGCGCGGCCGTGATTTCGCACATTGGCAAATGCACGAAGGATGGCCAGTCGTGGCTCGGGAATGGCGCAACCTTGCAACGTCGAGTGTTGAATGTTGGGTCATTAGGCGCGCTGCTACGGAGTACTATACGTATTTCAGTACCTACGGAGCAGGTATCTTGGCAGTTAAACCAGAGTTCCCCAGACCAACCATGGAGCGGGTTGACAGGCTAGGCTGACGCTGCTGACTGGGGACCGGCTGGAAGGATTGGATGGCGGGTGTTGAATTACCACCCGGCCCCAGTTGTAATTAGCGTTGCTGTTGCTGCTGCTGCTGCTTACTAGTATGCTGCTGTTGCTGCCGTTGTGCTAGTGGCGGTGTTTGTGTGGAGGATCCACAGTCAGCCACCGCACCGCAAGAACCTTTTCTGAGAGTGACCAACTCCATGAGTAACTACTCCGCATACGAGCAGGGTGTACTCCGTACTTCGCACATCAGCATCTTGTTTCCATTGTGGTGTTTGTATGGTGCTGTGTGGTTGTGCAGGGATTGCGTTGAAACAGCAGCGTCGGGTGTGTGCGTCTTGACCTCCAACACTGGACGACGACGTGCATTTCTTTAACATTGAGGTCGGTAGCGTTTGCATCTGCATTGACGTCTCGTGCATGTTCGTGATGCCTCAAGACTGCTCATCCCCGCCCCCCCGTGGCCACGACCAGGACCGCCTGCACCACCTTGGCCATGCCACGTCCCATCGATAGGCTGTTGTGTTATTCTTGCTGCAACATTTGTGTAGAACTTCTCGGCATGGTCTAGATGCTTCTCTCGAACTCAACGGCCTGACTGGCGGCTATGCTCCTCTCGCTCCGTCGCTTACCTTCTATTTCGTGACCCTTTCGTCAGACAAAACTTGCTCATTACCTTGGGAGCCATCTGCATGTTTCTTGCATCGTCTCTGCCAAGAGTGTGCCTGACACTGCCGAGAACCCGGGCTGCCTCATTATCATACCCAATCCCCCGTTCGTGACTCCAGGAGACCAAACATTGTCATGGCCTGATGAAGAGCAAACTAACGTGTGGCTGGTGGCTGTCCCTGGTCTGATCTTTTTGGAGAACCTCAATTGCGGGACTGTACTGGTTGGTCCTTTGGTGTCGTGTGTGTTGTTCGTCCCAAGATATCCTTCATCCACGGACCGAGCCATTGTTCTTCTCCAGCTCCTTTCGCAATCATCACATCATCACATCAACACACTCACCATACTCATCACCTGGCGTCTTGACTCACTGTCGACTTACTTTAAAAGACGAACATCGATCCCCGTGCCCCATTCACCGGAGTCGACTCGCCCATTCACGCTGAGTTTCCCGCAAACAACTGGCACCTCCAGCTGGCTGGTGGATCTGCCAACTGTTCGGAGCACCACCGCTGTTCATGTTCTCGCCTTCTGCTCACGAAAACTTTCATGTTGTGTTCAGACTTATGTTGATAACGTTACGCCTCTTCTCGACCGCGTTGAAACTGAAAACCCACTCTCCTTCATCAACACTGCCATCGTTTTGCCTACAAGCCACTCATTGCGAATTTTGAGACCTTCACATTTTGTCTTCTTTTATTTCATTTTACACTTCTCTTCTTGGTTTCTCCTGGCGAGAACTCCCCCATTTGACAGCATTCCACGGTTCTTAAAAAAGTTAACGGATATACTTACTACTTGGAAAAGTTTCCTGGCCCACGCCACATTATAGACTCATTTCAGGATATAACATTATAAAGACAACGATGCGTCGGCACGCTCCGAAAATCAACCTATATCGAATTGCTACTACACTAGCTCTCACATGCTCTGTGTCTGCCCATTCATGGATAGAGTATGCTATTCGAATCGCACCAAATGGTGCCATGGTTGGTGAGCTTGGCTACCCTCGCGGATACAAGGACCGCAAAGCGCCTGGTTTCAGCGATAAAGTTCCTCAGATGTTGCTTCCCGTCGTCGGCACTGCAGCATACACTGGAAATGAAATCATCAACAAGTTTCCCTTTACGGATAAGCCCGAACATCCCTTTCTACAGGTATCGCCCGGCGATCACATAGCCATCACCCACTTTGAAAATGGCCATGTCAGTATCCCCGAAAACCAGCCCTTCAAGCCTCGCAATCGAGGAACCATCTTCATTTATGGCACATCTCAGCCCAAGGAACAAGAGAAGCTCTTTGATGTGCATTTACGCTGGAATAAGGACGGCACCGGCGGGGATAAGAGAGGTGTCCTTCTTGCGACTAAGAACTACGACGACGGCCAATGCTTCCAGCCTAACACGGCTGCAATCACCAACGAGAGGATTTCAAAGCTCAGCGGTGACGGGGCTAGGCAATCGGAAGAGCTAGCATGTCAGTCGGATGTCAAGCTCCCTGACGACTTGAAACCTGGAAGCATCTACACGATCTACTGGTACTGGGACTGGCCGAACTTGAATCCCGCCAAGATTGATTTAGAAAAGACAAAGGACGGCAGCTTCCCATGGGCCGGGTCCTTTATGCGAGGTGACAAGATTCCCAACGGGTGGACCATGGATGTCATTTCCCTAAATGAGAGCTATTCCAGCGTCATTGATATCAAAGTTGGGGAGAAGAAACTTGAAGGGTTTGCAGCCAAGGACGAACCCAAAGACCGGAACATTTACTCCAAGGCTATTCCGGATCAGATGAAGAGTAACTTCCAGGTTCAGGTGGTTGGTATGGAAGGTGATGCTGCGGCACCTGCTTCTGGAACCGTGGCGCCTACTGCTGGTGCTACTTCTTCTGGTCAGGCTCCTGCTAGAACTTCACCTCCTACAACATTTGTCACTGGTGGTACTCCTGGAAAAGCTCCGTCAAGTGCTCCTGGACAAGCTCCTTCAGGTGCACCTTGTGATAGTGCTCCTGCTGGATCTTCCACTGGAGTCTCTTCCTCGATACTAGCCACTGGCGGTGGCAGTATTGTGACCGTCACGCAGATGGTCACTGTACCGGCAACGACGCTCCTCACCACCGTGTATCGTACTGTGGCTGCAGGACAAAATGCCTCGACACAACCCATCGATGAAGTCACCGTCACGATCACTACGCGTGTCCCTCGGCAGACCCAGCCACTTGGAACAGGTGCCACCGGCCCCAAGATAGGACCCGACCCAACGGTCACGCCGTTCCTTCGCCGACGACGCTCGTTCCGCTATCTCTAAAATGAGCTGCTGACATAGAACACGGGTTTCTAAAATGACGATGGTCGGAAAGAACTTGAAGCACGACATTTGAGGCATATTCGTCCTTTTCACAAGTACATATTGGTTGGTTTTTTTGTTTTGTTCGCACCGCCTTGGGCATGGAAACTAGTTACAGTGGAATGTCTGGGCGATCATGTCTGCGGGTTCTAGACATGGAGCGGGATATGGTGCTGAATTGATACCAATGACTTTTACTTTTGTGCGCTTTCTTGCCCCACTGCGTGAAACCGTTCTGCTGTGATGCCTGGCTGTGATGGGTATACCGACGCGGATGAGCCAACGTTTTGTCTATGTGCGTGAATAATGCTCAGGACGTGAGCTCCGCGAGTCAAGTCCCATAGCCATACATGATGGCACACACCGCCAAATGGTACTAACGATTTACAAGCGTATTCAACACGCACATTGTCCGTGATACATACCACAAGGGCACTGGACCATGTCATTTCGCAAACTCATCGTAAAATCACGTCGTTTCCCGCGCTTGTGCGTCCTTTTAGTTAGGGACTGCTTGTAATACGTACGAGTTACATCTTTTTTTTTTGTGCAAGCTGCCAGTGCATTCAACAGTTTGTCAAATCCATGCCCAAAATTCCCTAGTTCTTCTTAATGGCTCCCGACGTCCCACTTTCCTGTATATCTATTCCAGTGGCTGATTCTCGATTGTATTTGACCTTTTGGTCGAAGATTCTTGTCTGTAGGGTGTTGTTTCTGCGTGACGTAATTTACAACGAGGATGGAGGAGCTATGAGCCGATTTTATTTGGAGGAGTGCGCCTTTTTTTCTTTGTTGGGTGACGGGGAGAAGGAAAGAAATTACATGTATGATCCTCCTATTATTCTCCCTTTTTGGTTGCGCCGCAGTGAGGCGTGTTGTGTAATGTGACTTGGTTGCTGTTGCTCGATCATCAATCCCTGTTGTTAGCCACGGAGTGTCAGTCTCGGACCTACCTAGACTACTCACATACGTTCAGTCATTAGCATATGCTACAGGAAGCTTGATCCGTTGCGTGCCTGGCTGGACAAGCGGTTCCTTTGCTGTGGATTGCCTGTGACATGCATGGACAGCAACAGACAAACGACTACCAAGATGGAGGAGTGGTTCTCCGGCCTTGAAGACGCTGAATGTCGCGACCGGGAATGGTCATCTGCTGGCGGTGTCACTGCTGGGATGTCTGTTCACGGTCATTGCTTTTTGCTCTTCACGGGTCCTTTCATAAACCAATCAGCCGACTGGTATTCTATGCTTTGTTTGGCAGCATGATGACCAATGCTGGAACACTGATGTCGTGGTCTTACTTGAGTCAGCTACATGGAGTGGCTTGCCAGTTTGGATAGAGAGAACGGGTGGGGTAATGATTTAATTACGTGGACGTACAAGCATGATGTGGTAATAGCGAGTCGAGTCATACTTTCGTTCAGTTGGACATGCCAGCACGCAGTGCTCGCAAAGAATGTACACCAGGCACGAGGATCCTAAATCTTATAATGCAGAAGACATGTTTGCCAGAACTATAGCGAGGATGCACCCCTGTGCAGGGAGGACATCTTGAATGAAGCAATCTCTGATGTGACGAGTAAGGAAAGGAGGGAATGAGTTGACAGAGATCCTGTATCTAATGCCTTTTGTCGAAGAACTAATCGCGATGATGTCTGAAGTTCCAGTGAACGACAGCTCGCCGTCGACCTGGGAGATCAAGCGGTCATAACGAATGTTTCATTCTACACTCGGCACTGTTCAAGGCGGTCTCAAATAGCACATATCCTTTTGCGTGGATAGATATCCCACTGTTCTCAACTGCCACATCTTGACTTTCGTATACGCCAGTACGCACTTGCCACGGCGGCTTGACAGTTTTAGGGACGTCAAAGAACGCTTCCAATGAATCCACAGAGGACGTGCCTCATGCTACGGTACGACGCTCCCAGTATATCAACTCTCGCAGAACTGCACCAGGAACGGCTGCAAGTCCCAGCATACTAGGATTTACTGCTCTGATGGACATGCACAGATCTCAATAGGATCGCTAAAGATATTATGCGGGGCGGGAAAGAGCCAGAGGCTGAAATGTACATCAGAATGTCACGCAGCTGATACAGAGTATTTGCAGTAGACGAGCATAATGACGCTAAATTTCCCTTCTGTATACTTCTGAATAAAGTATTCCATTATGCCCCGCGTGACGGAGTGTATCTTCAAGTCTAAAATGACTGTCCCAACTTGGGCGGAACTAGAGCGTGCGAAGCAAGCAATTGCTGTGTGGCATTGCGTGGAAATCTTGACCCCCCTTTTTAGAAAACATGTCTTTTTCCAGAGCTCTTACATCTCTCCACATTGAGAAATCACAACGTCCAGGTTGGGCACATCCTGTCCTTTGTAACCCGTCTTCGTGTTCTCAATCTTCTTGACAACGTCCCATCCCTCAACGACCTTTCCAAAAACAACGTGCTTGTTGTCAAGAAACTCCGTGGGAACAGTGGTAATGAAGAACTGAGAGCCGTTTGTGTTGGGACCAGCGTTCTACGCAGATCGGCGAGTTAGCTTGGACAAATGCCGGCGGGTGAGAAAGTTCTCGTGTCTGAACCAAAAGGAGGAGAGGGATACGCGGCCAACATACCGCCATGGATAACAGACCAGGCTGGTCATGCTTTATAGAGAAATTTTCGTCCTCAAAAGTCTTCAAGCCCCAAATACAGGTCGATCCTGTGCCATCGCCGTTAAGGAAATCGCCTCCCTGGATCATAAAGGTGGGAATCTGAACGAAAGAGTCAGCCCTGCAGTCAAAGTAGGTGATGGCTCGACGGTTGAGAAGCCACATACGACACGATGGAACTTGGATCCCTTGTAGCCCTGAGATCTTCCCTGGGAGTCTTTGGACTCGCCAGTACAGAATTGGCGAAAGTTTTCGGCCGTCTTGGGGACGACGTCCTTGAAGAGCTCGAAGGTGATGCGGCCGAGGGGCTGGCCTGCACGCTGTTAGTGTACATTTTGAGAGATGATGGCTGAGACGGCTTCATGGGCAGTTGATGTGGTATAACGGAATAGAGTGCTATGATATCCTGCCGTCTAGTCTAGGCTAATGGAAGGGTTCTCATGCATCAGAACCACAAGTGTAACTAGTGTTCAACTAAAGCAGCACACCAACCTCCGATTGCAATGTCAAAGAAGACCCTACATTGCATTGCTTGTCAGCATACGTCTCTGACTCTTTTCCTCTCCAGCACACATAGCTGGACAGGAGATTAAAGATTGAGATTCGAGATTTGATGCATCGTATTGTTGCCCCACTTACAAAGGATTACCCGACTCGGGCAGCAGTGTCGCAGGCATGGCTGCTGACGTGAGAGGAAGGCAAAAATGTTAGGGGGATAAATGTCTAAGAATGACTGGCAGCAGTAGCTTGAGGCTAGACAATGTGTAGTGTCGAGTATGCCGAGATCCAAGTTCAAGGTTGGAGTAACTATCCAGGATACCCAAACAGACTAGTGGTTTCCAATCTTCTATTTGGTACTTCGTACGGAGTGGACATTGGGAGAAAATTGGTTAACGAATGAAGACGTCGACAGGACGGACAAAGTGGAGGATTAGGGCGGTAAGTGGGGGACCTGTCTCCGCCCAAGTTACTCAAGTGAGTAGCATATTGACTTTGCGATGTAGCCTCATTCGAGTCCTGGCGCCAAGAAATACGGTTGTGGTATTTCTAAGGCATGGAGACAAAGACAACTCACCGGCAGCGCAACATCGCGCTTTACCCATGATGCCACTCGTCTTGATCCAAGCATTCCTGATCTAAGAGCAGGCACTCCCAGGCCAGTTCAAGTCTCGCCTGGGGAAAAAGCCCAACCATCCTCACCAGTCTGCGGTAGTGAAATGTCGAATACAGGATTCAGACCGATTGATCGGCGTCGTGCATGGTCACAATACATCTCACTGCTACGCAATCAAGCAAGCCTACCAATCCACCATGGCTGCGTGGCTCTCTACCAAGCGGGGGTCTTAGCCAGCATAGATGTCCAGCCTAGCTTCAGCCACGACTTGATCAATCGAACGGTTGCCCCAGTTGTATGGATGAAGTACGGAACAGTCGGCTATGAGACTATCTTCTTATCATATCCATGGCATGGGAGGCATATCGTGTTTGCTTGACTGCTTTCGGGCGCCGATTGTGGCTGTTCAGCTGATATGCAGGTGACGACGGTGAGTGCGTTCGAGGAGGTGAGAATTGCTTTGTCGACTTTCTATGGACAGGCCGAAGGATTGTCAAGACAAGGCAGAAAAAAGACATTTTTTTTTGTATACAACCACTCGCGGGGCTAAGCATAATCAAGACATGATTACTCCAGCGGATGTCGTCCAACTCGGTAGCATTAATCTGTCCGTGTCGGCAGCCGTAGTTTGGACACGGGACCATGGTTGTGAATGGCGCCAAAACTGGTGGTCTGCACAAGGTGGCTTGCACTACCGTTTATCCTACGGTACCCTGGTGCCAAGCGGGAGATATCGACGACCAGGCTCGTCAGTTTGCTGCCCTGCCGCGTGGCTTAAAAGGCCGAATGGCGATTGCTTGCCTCTGCAACTTGTCGAATTGTGCTGCTGAGTCGCTAATACTAGTATATGCCAAGGGCGGCGCCAAGAATGCCAATGCTCATAATGCATAGATGATGAGGGATCAATTCAGAACGGCCCAGCACAATACAGAGGAGCACAGCCGTGCACTCTGTTCCGAATACTTGGTTTGATTAAGCGGTAGATGGCTGTTAGCAGGTTCAAGCATTGCAGGGGACGGATGTTGGTGGTCGGATAAGGGTGACGTCGTCGGCACTTGAGGCCGTGATGACGAAAATGGAGATGGACTAACTAAGCATGGGTGTAAAATAAGAAGTGCCGGTTGGACGGAATATAACACAGCTAGTGTTTGATGGCCGGCACGAGGTGCAATTGTTGTTTATTTATGGTTTCGCCCGCATGTGAAATTGGTTGCATGCATCGATTCATTTAAGGATTGCGGCAGCGGCATGCATGTGCTTATTCAAGCGTCAATAAAATCAAATAAATTTTAAATGAAGATTAAAGCTCTCTTGCTGAATAACCAAAAACAGTCAACCGCATCAATCTCTGGCCGCCTATTGATATTAGTGTTTGAGCCTCTGTCAGTTCGTCGTGATTTATCTGCTAGTGTTGTCCATTTGCCACCCCCGACAAGCCCGCTGTTGGATTGCATCCTTCTCGGATACCGCTTATCCGGCATGTTCTGAACGACCGAAACAAGGCAGATTCTAGGATACACGCGATTGCTTGCCATCTTCGGTTCTTGCCAGTTCATTGCCAAAACAATGCGAACAAAACAAATGACAGTTCCTGCAACACGACATCCTGGTCGCACATTGATAAACCATGTGCGAGGCATAAATCGTATTCCGCGCACATGATGGCCGAACAATTCGGAGCATTTCGGAGTAGCTCGTCTAACTACACAACCCATTTTCTCGTTGCAGTGCCAATAGCATTCCCTGTCAATGTCTAATTGAGGTCGTTTCTTTTTGTTTTGGTTTCTTGACGGATACGCAGCATCACGGTCCAACTACGGCGCGACGCGAGCATAGCCACGGAATAAAGCGTTATTGACTGACATTCATTTACTCCGTGGTAAGTAGCACAAAAACATAATATTGCAGGGAATAACTCTGAGCCCCAAGCATTTGGAATACAATAACTCCGTACATAATAATGAAATGCACCATCGAGAGCCCCATTTTCGAACTTCGCCAACAAGCGTGAGATGGCACAATACGCTGCTCAGCCTGCCTGGGCGTGCATGGCCTTGCCAGCTCGCTCACGGAAGCTGGCCAGCCGGAAGGTGTATGATTCTTTCCTCCAGCATCCCATAGATCAACAAAGACCATGCTGGACAGATCATGGAATCAAGTGCTCAGAAATCGACGCTAATAGACAGTTTGTGGCGTAAAGCAGATGCACTGTGTGGTGTGAAGCGCGGTTTGGGCGTGCATCATGGTAGAAGTTAGTTAGCGCCGTCTGCTGCTGCTTGACTTGAGGGCAACCTCTCAGAAACGATGTCTCGGGCAGTGCTCGTCAGCGTGCTCAATATGGTGCCATGTTGGGGGTTATGGAGCAGACACGCCGGCCATCATTGGGTGAAGCGTCACTTTCCGACACATCCAAGCATCACGGAAGGAGACTGAGCCACGACCTTGTTCCGCAGGTGCGTTCTTGGCTTGGCAGGGCTCCCATGCAGCAAACCCCCAACTATCGAGAAGGGTCCCTGACAGCAAGATATTCACTAGCGTTGTGTGGAGTAAAACCTGGTTTTTTGTTGTTCAAACTGTTTTTCATGCATCTGGGGATTTTGTTTCCATTTTGTTGCGAATTACGTACGCAACCCACTGACAGCCGACAAGCCAGATTCATGCGGTTGGGCCCGCCGCGTCTTGTGTGGTCTTTTCATTGTTGTTGAGATCCCTCGAGCGGGTTTGTGATGCCAGGGGCAGAGAGGGGCGACTGTGACAGCTGATCAGAATCTGAGACAAGTCACGAATGGCCATCCGCCTGCATAGATGGAGACGAACAGGAGACGAGCAGCATGATGGGTAAACTCTTACGGAGTTGTTTTTCGACTCCGTGTTGAAAATGGGCTCTTTCCGACATCGACGGAATAAGTGCATTAGATTCCTGAGGCTTGCGGGGAGGTCGGAGAGGAGCGTCTTGCATACGGCGACGACGGGAACACCGGGGAGTGGCTGACTGTGACATTTCCAGGATATTGTGGTGAGATTGCGACAGTCCAAAAATACCAACAGCGAATGGAGGTCCCGGCCCAACAAAGCCCACAATTCGGCGGCTCTGCTCGCTATGCCCAAGTTGCGCAGCTGGAATGCTCTTGTTGCCTTTTCTGTGACTGATAAGACGACCGGTAGGTAAAATACATCGTCTCAAGACGCCAAACGGCGGACAAGCCTCGACAAGCCTCGTCCGCTGCCACGCCGCGCACCCGTGTCTGTGTTCGACGAACGAACGCAAAAATAGCTCATCGACTCATCAAGCATCTAGATTGTCTGGATCAGGTTTCTAAGCATTTGTCGAATTAGGGTTAGGTTACGAGCCCCGACCGTCACGGTTAGACCACAGTCTAGATTTAATGCCCGGAAGGCAGAGGAATGTACTGAGCGGCCGTGGCTTGCTGCTGAGGCAAGCCACGTCCCTGCTGGTCCGGCTTGCTCGGCCTGTCCGGCCTGAGGCGCTGCAGCATCAACCGGAACAATCACATCACTCGACAGAGCACCAAGTAACGACCGGATGTGCCAGTATTGTGCGGGCAAGCGGACTTCTGCTTGCGGTTTGATACATGGTGGATGATTATATCAACAACAGCACGGAAGGGATCATTGTGGCTACTTTGATGACACGATCAAGTCAATGACGATGGCGCAGAATCCTTCGGCTAGGATTTGTAAGTACCAAGCGCTCCGTTCAGATCGCGGCCACATCGGAGGGCGGAAGTCCCGGCTTCTTGTGTGGACTCCAAGCCTCATACCCAGTACAATAAATAACCACTCACTCACTAGTTACTACGTGATGGTTCGTACAGTACTGTTGTGAAGAATTGCCTATTTTGGCAGTATTTTAACATTAACCATGTGTCGTCTGCATGCAAGAAGGACGGATGAATGGATTAAGATTACAGTTCCCATTGTGAAATCTTCTTTTCCGTGCACGGCCGCTGAGAGACGCAGGCTCATGTACAATAAGTTGCAGTCTGGAGCATCTTGCATGCGCCCAGACGATTCTGAGCGTCACTCCTAACGAATTTCGAGGCACGCCGAGTCATGAGTGCCGCGTCTTTAATATGCAACGGCGATCCTATTCAATTACAATGCACAATTCCATGTGACTTGCATTGAAACGAAGAGGTCTTTGGGACTTGCGCATGTGTGAGCAAAGGAAATAATAAACATTACAAGCTCGAAGTCGAAGTCAAGTAGTTAGTTATTGTTCAAACACTGCCATGGTCCCCCGCAATGGGGCATGGATTTGAGCGGCGAGACGCCTGGATACCTCGCAAAACATCCAGGGAACTATTTCTAAAAAATCATCGCTTTGCTGGGAACATCTCCATTAAACTCACAATTGTATGCCAATGGTACAGATGAGTTTACCGCTGCCCACATGGCTTACCGCAGCCGACTAGGCATCTGTGCAGCGATATGCAATCAATTAGCCGCTGCACCTATAATTTTGGTTGCGACGCACTTTCCCGATGAAGCCTGTAGTTCACTTTTTGACCCGTAGAATTTGAATTCGCCACTACCCGGTCGGTGGTCTGGTCAGTCGCCCAGTCCACTCGGAACAGCGCTGGACGGCCTGAAGGAGGAGGGCGAAGCCAACCAACCCGAAGTTCCGGCGTAACTGACCACTGTGCCCCCAATCGGAGCCAGCAGGTGCGAAAATCCTGATCAAGGACACTCGTACCGTATTCATTGGAAGTGCATCTGACTACAACGAGGGGACATGGCTATTCTCAGCAGCGCGCCGCGAGGTCGAGCACTGGAATTGCTGCCGGATGTACTCCGTATTTTCTCTTCGCACTAAAGCCTCTTAGCACCAGTCGGCGCCGGTCGACACTTGGGAAGGTGCCACAGTGCCTCTACAGTGCAGTGCCCAGCAAGCTCGTCTTGGCTTGGGTGGGGCCCAGTGTCAGTCCCGCGCCAGCCCCGGTTCCGCTGGCCTGCCCCCCGGTTCTGGTGTGCTAGACCAAAGCCCCTGCACTGGCCAGCCATTCCGCCTCCTGCCTGCGCGCTGGACGCCTTCTGGCATTCTGGCGTATCCGCCCCCCCCTTGCCCATGCTTTTGCGTATTCCATTGCTGCGCAGCCTGGCAGTCAGTTGGACAGACTAGCAGCAGCTGGGTTACTACCGTCTCCGTCTCACGTTGTAGAGTCTCGAGCGGTCACTCCTGGACACCTCACCTCCTCCTTGCTCTTTACCCACTCGTCCTGCACTCCGCAATTCTCACAGTCACCTTTGGAACCTCTCTTTTCATCTCTCGCCATCCGCCCACCGGTCGCAGGTCGCATCCCAGCATCGCAACCTCCATCATTGTTGCGGCCTCAATTATTATAATCATCTACCGTGCCGCCTACCGTTGGTGTGTGTGCCCTTTGATCTCTCTCTCGGTCGCTCGGTCGCACCGGACTGCGCGACCGAACAGCAAAGCACGGGGTTTGCCGTAACCACCCGGCGTTTGGTGCCACTGCACGAGCCGACAAACCTGTACATTTACAGCGACCACCACAGCGAGCGTTCGCTAGATTGACCGACGCTGAATCTAGTTCAGAACTCGAAATTGCTGTTGTAAACTCTATGCCGACCCAGACTTCACCTAGACCCTCATAGACGCTCGCGATCATTCCCGGCAACACTTAGCAATCGACGCCATGGGTATCGTCAATCAAATACTGGGCGAGGCTGCCCTCCTCGTTGCCAGACAAGGCGATCCGACGTCATCAGCTACACCATCACCGACTATAAGCCCAACTGAATCGGCCCAGCCGTCCCAGACTGGCGGCAATAAAGGCGGCGACACGGGCAACTCGGGAGGGTCCAGTTCACCTTTACTGTTCTTTGTTGCTCTCGGCTTTGGTGTCGTCTTCACAAATCTCTGGTAAGAATTAATGAAACCGCCATATGGCGAAGACGTGATGTTGGCCTGAAGTCTGATTCACGAACCAATCTGTCGACAAGTCCTCTTGGCTTGCAGTCGAATTACGAAAGCAGGACAGGTTAATGCTAATATTGCTCCAGGATCATCGTTGGTGTCAAGTACTGCTTCCGCTATAATGCCCGCAACCGAGCCAGAATGACCAATGAAGATGGCGAGCCAATCACCCTGGAAGCTGTTCATCGACCCCGTCGACGCCGTGAGAAGAAGTTAATGACAATGGACGAGGTCAATGAGAAATTCCCCATGATGAAGTACAAGACCTGGGTATCGGAGCGTGCTAGGGAAGGTCTGCCAACTGCCGGAGGTGTGTCGGTTCCACCAAGTCGAGCAAACAGTATCCGTGAAGCCGATGGTATCCTTCCCGAAGTTGCAATCGTCAAGAGTCGATCGTCAACAGATGCTCATTCTGCCCATGTCTCCAAGCCAGATGCTGCCGAATCCAAGAAGGACGACGAGAAGATGGCCAAGGTCGTACCGGAACAATCTGAACACAACGGGCAAACGTCGACAAATACCGAAAGACCTGCGCCGCTTCAAAGGTTATCCACTGAAGATGAAGACGATGATGAGCACATAGACGCTGCCCTACCACCCGAGTGCCTTGCAGCGCCAGGTGACTCATGTGCTATTTGTATCGACACGCTGGAAGACGATGATGATGTCCGAGGACTCACTTGCGGTCATGCTTTCCATGCGGTTTGCGTTGACCCTTGGTTGACAAGTAGACGTGCCTGCTGCCCGCTTTGTAAGGCTGACTATTACACACCAAAACCTCGTCCGAACCAAGAAGGCGACGCCAATGCCAACAATAGCAGCTTGGATCCTCGCGGCAACTCCCGCCTCAACTTGCCTGGCGGTCTGCGATCCGCTTGGTTCCGGTCCGGCACAGGATCCTCTAGAGAATCCCCTTCACATCCACGCAGTGCTCGCAATGGCCGTTCACGAGGGAGATCTTCCCGAACCCAGCAGCCTGCTGCCCCAACGGAAGCCAGTAGAACTGCAACGACACCGACCGATTCTACAAACAGAGGAGTGCTTTCATCTGTTCGTTCTGCTCTTCGGTTCGGTCGACGGAGTGACCAACCTGCTTCAACTACTCCTGCAGCAACCGATACGGTAACACCGTCACAATTGGAATCCGGAACACGGACTACGGCACAATGATGCAATAATGACGTGCCCAGCACAGCACAATGACTAACGCAGACGAGAGGAGTACCTCAGTCCCAAAACTCGGGACAAATCGCTACAACACTACGTACATATACATATTTATATATAGCACTGACATACGGATTGGGTCTTCATTATTTGTAACGCGATTTTCCAACCGTATCTCTGTACTTGACCATGCAAGTCGAAAGCGTGTTTATGGTATGAAACAACTCGATTGCGTATAGGGTTCTTCTTTTATTTCATCTACTTCTAACTCAGCCGAAGACCCGGCGTTGTATCGAATTTTCGCAGAGGAGAAACAAGAAGCCTTGCTGGGTTAGGTCACTGATGGGCATGACGCAGCATTGTCGCAGCATTGTGTCTTTGATCTGCACTTGGCGATCGCCGCACTATGTGAAATTGATTCATTGCTCATAGAGTTGATTTCCACTGCAGAGATTATGAAAGATGGACTTGTTATCAGTTGAAGTCGTATTGCTTCGAAAGGGTTTTCATTTTATTTTACTTTTGCAGCGGCGGAGTTTGGTCGGTTATATGGCATTTTTAGTCGGTTGTATTTGATCATGGTAGTAAGAGTAGCGTATTCGTTGACTTCGCAGTTTTTTTTTTCTCAGACACTGCTCAGGCGCTACTCAGGCACTGCTCAGGCGAGCT